>OMNN01041418.1:0-13087 GCA_900302755.1 Chromis chromis
TTTATTATTAATTTTCATATATATTTTAATATAAATATATATATTTTTACAGTCATTACATCCGACCTTATCTCCCAGAGCCTGCACTGGTTTGTCAATGACAACTGGCTCTAATCTCTACCCCCTCCTGACAAGCAGTACTGACAGGCCCTTTCTTCCCAATTCCTCAGACACATAGCCAGACATAAATTAATCTGTCACTCATTGCTAGTATTAATGTGGGGATGACACACGGCTGTGCATGCAAACACACACACACACACAAAGACGAAAACAAATGCATCCAGTGTTGAAAACCCGTTACACAAACTGGGACACTACAGCAAGCCAAAAGTGGAAAAAGCCTTTGGAAAAGCTGACAGTCTTCTCTGTTAAACTGCATCAATCAAGTATCCTGACAGAGAGAATGAAAGATTTGAGGACTTCTGAACTTCCATCTGCATTTCCACAGAATTGCTTTTCAATGTTAAACTGGTGAAGTAACAATGCCAAAAAAAATGAATCTTTACTTTGCATCTCTTTCTCCACTTGCTTCAACCAGTGCTTATCACACAGGATGTGACCGGCATTCTGGCTACATTAAGGAAGATTGACGGACGCAGGGATGAAAGCGTCTATCTGATCTGATGACGATACCTCTAAAAGCAGATCCTTTGTGTTATAATAAAGCTTCCTGAGCCAAGAGATATGAAACTCGCATCACGTCAGCCAGTTAAGCAGCGGAAAAGTATTTCTTCCGGTTGTTAAAAGCCTGCAGAGACTATGTTATCTGCTTATCTGTATCTGCTTATCTCCCCGTGGTCTCTGAAAGCAGGCCGGGGCCGTAGGAGTTCAAGATAAATGGCCTGATCAATGGCAGACATTATCTGGATCTGGTAGGCAATAATCAGATCCAGTTGACATTGCGGGCGCAGAAAGAACTGGCCTGTCAGCGGGAACAAACCTACTGGAGCGGCCATCACGCTGCTGCCGTGGGACTCACTTTGGAAAACAATGGCGACAAGAAAATTGGTTTAACCTTTCCTGCCTCAAATGCTTTGGTTACATCCCGAATGCGGCCCCCCCTCCTCTAACGCACACCCCCTCACCAGTACTCTGCCCAGTCGCAAGAAAAACGGGAGACCTTTTTGCCTAAATTACAGACGTTGCTGTGGAATGTGGGCTGTGGGCTGCGATGCCGTGGATAATTTCAGACCAGTCAATCACTCCCTCTCCTTCTAACGGAGAGGAGCGAATACGCCTCGGAACACACACAACTTCATGCCTATTAGGCGTGATTTACCTTCAACATTTAATGTCACCATAATTACTAATTCCCAAATTCAAGCAAAATTATTTTAAAGGCCAAATCTGTATTTATAGTGCTGTCACTCAGTGTTTACAAAGAGATTTAATGGACTGGTAAAATGAATCGTCTCGACGTTTGCAACAAAGGCTCGGCGTGTGACGGGGAAATTGGAATTTTAATATAGTGTATTGTAGGAGAATATTTGTTTGTGATGTTTACTTTCATCTCTACATCATGTCAGTGTCCTTGAATGTATTTCTGCAGTATTCCTCCAGCTAGCGCCAGTGGCTGACTTGAAACAACGGCGTAAACAAGACTCCTCGTCATACAAATTCATTGATAATCTTACTCAGTGTAACTTCATCAAGCTTTAGTGTCATTTGATCTCAATGACAAAAAAAGGAGGATTGCAAGCCTGCTTTAATTTGACCCCAATTTTCTGTGTGAAGCTTTACAGTGGAGCCATACCCCAGACAGGCACATTCCTAACAGATAACCCGCTGCATGACGAACCCCCAGCTTTAATTTTTCTCCCTAATCTGCATGTCTTTATATTTGCGGAGACCCAGCAGACATCTACAACCAAAGAACTGCGGTGCTGGAACCCCCCACGAGGCCCCGACTTAATACTAACCAAGAGCAACTGCGCTGGCAGGGATAATATTTTCCCTTTTTGTTTCTTTCTTCTCGGCGGCGCGATGGGAGCGAGCAGACAAGGGGAGGCGAGGAGAGATAAAGGAGGAGGAACTAGAGAGGAAGAGAGCAGAGAAGAAAACAAAACAGGAGGAGACGAGGGGAGACAGACAAGATGGGGAGGGAGAAGGAGCCAAACGGGGAGGTAGCGGGGGGAAGAAAAGGAGGGGAAAGAAACAGCCTGCTGTGTCTTTTAAAAAGAAATGGCTACAGGAAAGCACTGAGGAAATTACCACTAAGGCGTTGTATTAAAACCTGTCTGACCCTCTGCAGACCCCCCGAGCGATTTACCCGGCTGGAGGAGTATGGTCAGAGGGATTAGGCCTTCTGAAACGGTCCGTCAAGACCATTCTGTCAGGCACCGACGGAGACAGCCCCTGCCACCCCCCCGCAACCCCCATGCTCCACTCAAACAAACCTCTCCAAGGCTCTCTCTGTGCTCAACAGCTCCGGAGTGGGGCCTGATGATAGGCTCTCTAGAGGGATACAAGACGGGCCGTGGACATCAAAAGCCAGCAGGGTGACAGACAGCAGGGAGGTCTCTGCCCATCCTCCCTCACCCTTCCTTCTTTTCTCTTTCTGTCGCCGTCCTCCCCTCTCTCTTTCTCTCCACCTCATCTCAGCCCCCCACCACACCCCCCCATCACCCCTCGGCCATTGAGGGGATTCTAATTGCATTTTGCCGGGGCCCGAGATAAATAAGGTCGTTGTTCCTCTGACTACAGTATCCTCCCTGCTAGGGGGCCGAATGATGGGAGGGAGAGAAATGGGAAGTTGAGGCCCTTTTGAAACAAAAAAAATCCAACGTAAACACAAGAAGCTTGTCAGGTCACAAGAGGGGGACGTATCTGGGACCCATCACAATGAAAATGCAGCTAGTATTTATTGTTTCTTCAGACTCCTTGTCACTCAGTGGGTGACAGATGATCTGTGCTGTGTCCTCAAGAGTTCTGTAGTTACAATTGGAATGTCACAGATCATTGTGTGACTTAAAGTGAGCTCTACTAGGAAGCGTAAGTCATCACGTAAACAGTCGCACCTCTCCTACATTCACTTCCCGTGACAGTAACCTGATATCACCTAAACTATTCCCCTGACCAGGTAAAAAAAAAAAATCCACCTCCCCCTATTGTTCACTCTCGGGTCTCTTGTTTCTCCAATGGCTCTTTGACCTCTGGTCAAAGGTCGGGGCAGATGCAAAGAACTCATGGCAGTGACGAAAAGGCCTGCCTAAGATTTATCATTACCTTACCTTTATTTACTGCCTGCAGCTAAGACACAACATTTGCAAGCAACTGGAGCAACAAAACAAGTTAGTGCCAATGTGTTAAGGCCAGTGTTATACCATCCATGTCCAATATAGATGGACCCTTGTGTACTTGTCCATGAGAGCATGCATGCACCACTTCAAGCATGCATGCATCCAAAAATTTGTATTGAGCACATGGTAGGCAGAAGTGTGAAGGAACGGAATATGTAGATATGACCATCCGTGCATATATAGAACGAAGTCCTCCAAACGGTCTCCCTTGCACTAGAAAAGTAGTACCAGAACAACTTTGTGTCCATGGTGTCTGCTGCTGTTCATGTGCAAGTAAACAAGAGCGTAACTAAGGCCTAACTCTGCAAGGAGAACAAAGCAACAAGCTTTCTTCCAACCTGCACCATCAGAACAAAAACTTCCCAGCCTGATTCATCAATGACAGAAGGGATCACCAGATATCAAGACATGGTACCAGGAACCCCTTCTCTCTCACCGACCGGTAACTTGGCACACCTAGCTAGAGCAACGGTGTACATGGTTAAGCACAGGACTTTTGTCAGTGTAGATGTGTTGATGTGGTTTAATCACAGAGCTTCATTGTTGTGATCTCCTCTCATAGTTGGGTTGCTGGTAGTCGTTTTCACCACAGATGCAGGGTCTTACATGCAAACCAACCATCCTCTTTCCTGGCAAAATTATCCGACACAGATTTCATCCACATATTTTGAATTGGTCTTAAACACATGCACCCATGCGGAGAGAAAACTCAAAGCTGCTGCCTCATGTACTCTTTGTTTCTAACTTAACATGCGTGTTCATGCCTGTGCACATGGAACACAAGAAGACAGAACAAAGAAACAGACACTCACTCTTACTGGCGTGCACTCAACCTGTGCACACTCGAACACACACATGCATGCACACACATTCCCTTTAGTCTTCTAGCTAAGCACATTCAGTTGGATTATGCAGTGTGTTCTCTTTTTACCACCTTTTCAATGAATGCTTTGCTGCTGGTCTATTTAATGTTGCACAAGAGTAAGTGCTGCCGACCTCTACTTTCCAGAACTCGACAAACCTTCAACCTTACTGATGTGGCAATTTGGTTGTAGTTATGAAATAAAATGTTAATCAGAGTTCCAAATCGATAGATAGACTGATTTAATATTCCTGTTGCACTTACAGTTCCTGGAAAAGAACACTTTTTCTCATCACAAAATCCTTCCATATTTATGCTCGTAGTTTGGGAAGATTCTGTGAATGAGCTGCGGAGGATCTTAGCCCCCGTCACGTGACATAGTGTTTGAACGTGTCGGGGTCCACCGAGGTATTGCTCGGATATCCTCCCAGACCTCGTTGCCCCTCTGCCACTCATCTCCCCCTCGGTGTAACACTAGAACACAGGAGACCGGTTGAACAAGGCAAAGGCTGTGTGTGTTTGGAGACAGGAGCAATTTCATCAGTGAATCCTCTCCTTTCCCCTGGTGGCGGACCAGCAGCGGAAAAGTGAGCTGATGGTTTGTGACCTACATGTGAAGCTGGTTGTGGGCCAGAGACTGGGGCCACGACTGGGCTGCAGGGGGTCTGTCTGTTGACAAGAACGGGAGGCCTCTTCCGCTTTGAAGCCCTGTATATTTAAATATTTCATGACCCCCTCATCTCCAGGCCCTTTTATCGGATTTGCGCTCTGGCTTGTGGCTGCCTTTCATTAATGGCACAGCGTGAGGAGTTAGTGTCGATCTAATGTCCCCATCAGCAAGGCAGATCTGAGGCAGCCTCTCCCGTACCCAGGCCCTTTTGGCACTCGCCATATCTAGAAGACGATCTCGTTAAATGCTAGTAACAATTACACCAATTACAGATAAGCCTAAGTGTGTCAAAGCCACAACATGATGTTTACAATGATTAGCATGCAGCGTTATCAGCAGGGATGGTAATCAAGGCTAGTGCCTGGTGCTTCACAAGATCACAGGCCTCTTTATCTGTCACTATCGATAACAGGCCACCGGCTGAAGACAGACCCGTGCAAAGCTGTCATGTTCGGCGCTAGCTCATGTTTCTGGTACCAAGCTTCAGTCAAAGTACACCAGGTTTGACAGAAGATTATACAAGATGTCACATTAACAGAACAATGACATCAAATGGGAGAACATCAAAACGTGCCACACCCTTTTTGTCAAAGGCACCAGAGAGAAACACTTTTAGGATCTCACTGCAGAGATCTTGCCTGTTCTATTACAGTAAACAATGCCGGTTATCAGATCTACAAATGTGAATGACGTGTTTTTACAGCAGTGAAGTGGAGTTCGGTGTGGGCCAGTAGATTTCCACGAGGGCGCGTGCTGGCTTGGTGCAGGGCACCAGTCTAGAAATGTATCTCCAATGACTGGTGACCATGACATAAGGCCCTGCTTGTCTGCTTGTAATAGAGATGCCTTTGAGAGCGGCCTGCTTCTGCCCGCGGGACACATTCCACGCTTTCCTCCACAAACTCTGTGCCGCCGTCAGGCTCTGGGTCCTAAATGTGCACATTGTGAGGCTGCCCTGCTGGCTGCCTGACAGCAGCACATTTACCAAGGGGTTATTTGAGTGGACCCAGGCTCCCAGGGTCCAGACAGAGCATGCTCTTTCTCTGAAAGTGTGTGCGATACTTTGTAAATGGGTGTCTTGTTTGTGTTTATGTAATTGTGTTCAACAATCCACCTTACAGTTTGCTTTCGATATTTAGGCGATACCAGGAAAGGCCATAAACTATGTGCTGAAGTGTGACCAAAAACTGACATGGACTTAGATCTGCAGTTTTCTTTCAGCATGTGTGTGTGTTTGTGTGTGTGTGTGTTTGCAGGATGTTGTCAGTGGGGGCCACAAGGGACCACCAGTGCTAAGGGCCACCCAGGAAACAGGCAGCGCTAAGCCCAATCATCAGTGGCTGTCTCAGCTGGGCTTACCATGTACTGTGTTTACCAACACCGAGCTTCAACAAGATGATCTGGGACAGCTTGCTGTCTGTCTCACTCTCTCTCTCTTGCTGACACACAAACACGCAGCCTGTAAGAGGATTTGCACTGGCAACAGGGACAGGCTGTGTCGCTTATCCAGAGAGAAAGCTGAGGCACCACACGCAGCTTGACCCCACCTCACATGCCTGGATGCACAGGTAAACACACACAAACACACACGATTCCCTGAAGGAAGCTGTGGTTTGGCCTGGGCTTTGCTGGGTCCACAAACACAGGAGTAAACAGTTTGTTGTATAATTAAGTTTTTAATTCAGTTTGGTGAAAGTCTGAATGAACAACACTAAAGTCCACAATGCTCACACAGTTTTAGCCAAACACTGTTTATGCTGTATGCTAATGAGTTTAGCCCAGAATTTAAACTCTGCGTTAAAACAACAAACCTTTATTGCTACGAGAATTATGGTCCACAGGGGCGTTTCTGGATGCAAGGGGTCACTTCACTTTCCTACACTGGACGATTGATAGACGTGGAACTAGGCAGTGTCTCTATAGATGACTGACAGTAAACAAATAAAGACTACACCCAATGGCTGCACATGATTAGACACTTCACTATTGTCTCCTGGATTTCAAACAGGAACAACGTGGCAGATCATTCGGAAACTTCAGAGTTCACAAAAATGTGTTTCTGAAAACATTTGATGCGAGAAAAAAGCCATGCAGCTGCTAAATCTCTCTTTATTTCAAACTGAGAATAGTTAGTTTAAGCTCTTCTGGAGTTTCCAGAGGCGTCGAGTGGCTGCTCCTGATTTGTTTAAGGTAGCCTAGACCTCAACTTTATGCAAAGAGGAGCCGGCAATGTGACATCTCGTCTCTCAAAATGCATGACGACACCACCAGAATGTATTGCACGGGTGCTTGCATAGACATGAATGGGAAGTGCTGAAATGACTTAGTTATTCAGTTTGCATGTATTTGCATTTGTAGCACACTGTTTATGTATTCACACAAGCTTTGCACCAATGAAAGACTTCATAACACCATATCAAACTACTTAGTCGCTGCTTGATCTTCTATATTCATTACTTTCTGAATGGCAAATGAAACCAAGATTTGAAATCCTTTTCATTGCTTATTTTATGATGTGTTTTTATTGTGTCTTCCTTTTAGAGCCTGTTTGCAAAGCCGAGACAATAAGGTTTTCAATGGAATTGTTAGTTGAGGCGGCACTGGCTGTGTTTTCCTCTACTGTCTACTGATTAGTCTGCTCCGATGGCCACATTGTTACGTGATAACAGAGGGCGGTCGGTTGGCTGGCCCTGAGGAAGTCATTCGAAGTGAGTTCACTGACTCTCTGACCGGGGATATTAGAGGAGCGTCTTTAAGTCATGCTTGATGGAGTCCAGGCTCTGACTCCTCTAAAGCCTCTGGTGTGCAGGGGAATCTAACAGGAGCAGGGAGGCCTGCGAACACCTGTCATCCACTAACGCTCCAGGCACAATAACACCTGACACTGCTCGTGAATTCACACATGGAGGGGCACACATACAGTACATATGTGACATACTGACCGACCAGAATGTTTTCCTACGCAGAGCCATATGCTCGTGGCATGCATGTATGTAGCATTTAATGTATGCACAAAAGACATGTGTGAAAACAGATACACAATTAATCACACCATCGCACACACAAACGCACACATTGTCACTGCCTGCAGGAGGTGTCCTCCTGAGACCCCTGAGGTGACAGATGTGTCAAAACAACATATTGGTTTCGCTCCTTTTTGCCGTGGTGTTGCTTTGTTCCTTTACCCTAAAAAAGAAACACAACAACAGAAAAAAAAACAGTGGATCTGATTTGCTCTGCATATTGCTGATGCATTTTTCACGAGTTACTCGTGTTCCTCGACATTAAAAAGCAATTTAGCACTCCCAGGATTAAAAGCGCATGTTAAATTGAAGGCTACACTTGGTGTGGGCATGAAAAATTGAGTGGCTCCTTATATTAACCAGGTTGAGCGCTGCATACAGCATTTAGATAGACGAAATGGAATCTTTTAGCATTACTAATTCATCCACAGGAAAGCTGTGGTTGAGATGTTGTGCACGGCTCCGCAGCTGAATACAAACATGGGGCTGAGGCTGTGCTATGTCTGGTGAAAAGTGAGCACACCAGGTGGATATCCATCATCGGGGATTGTTAACTGTAACCTACTTTCGTCAGGTCTCTTTCATTTCATTTAAGCTTTGCTTCCTCTGTTCGCTTAGACAAGCTGTGAACTGTCCTTGTGAACCCTCATTCTACAATTCCACATACTGTTCACACTTTTATCACACTTTTATGCTTAGCTAACAAAAGAAAAAGGCCGCTCACATTCTCATATGGACATCAGTGATCTCTATACAAACTGATTTGAACCACAGTAGGGTGAAGCATTTTGGGAGACGCGGTTAAAAATGAATAAAGGAGCTGCGGGCCTGTGGGAAAAGGCCGACTAGACACTCCTGTTTAAGTTGGCTCTGATTCCAAAACGTCCTCTAATGTTTCCTCTCACTACAGTGAGAAAGCAATGGAGGAGGGCAGACAAAAAGAGCAGGATGAACACTCGTTTAGTGGACCGTGGACCCACTTACACATGATGATGGATGCTAATGATGCCCATAATTACCGTTTCTAAAATGGTGATAATTGCAATTCTTTTATAGCTCTTTATCTGCAGACGATCTTGATAATGATTGTCAGAGTGATAAACAATGATTGTCAGTGTTTGACCTTTGTAAGCACCAACTTAACAAATCAAGCACTCCCGGATGAGACGAGCGTCTTACTTTGGATTATTTGCAAGCAGTATTCTTTAAAGTTATTTCCTGATGTTTGTATATAACCAAATTATAAAAAGCAACAGCAGTTACAAAACATCTGTTTATCGCTCATGGATTACCATATTTTTTTTAGCCATTTTGGGGTTGAGAAAAAAGCTGTAAACACAACACTGATAACTTCTTAGCAACTTGTCGGCAAACAATAACTTATCTACAAGTCCAGAAGACATGGAGCAACATTAGGATGGGTATTTCTGGCCAGTATTTACTCTCCCTTTAGTTCTGGTTTGGGGTCAACCACCTCTTGAGGGCAGAGTTTTGTTTCTGCTTTTGCCACTGAAAACAACACCAGACTGAGAGCAACACCTCCACATTGTCCAGGCTGCCACGACTCCCTGTTTAATAGACACTCAATAGTTTAGTCAATAGTGAGCAGTAAATTGAGATTTCAAGTGCACTACATAGTGGATATACATACAGGCTGAGTTTGGACACTCAGACAATGTAGTGAACTATAAATATGCTGCATTACACATTGATCATCTCATTACAATACAATGTTGTGCAATTATGTGGATGTTACTATGACACGTAACATATTTTTTAAAACATATTTTTGTATCACACTAGAAAAAAATTATTCAATATGGAAAAATTTGAAAAACTTACCCAATGTAGCAAAAATGTTTTTATACTCACTTGAGGTGCCAGCTGACATGAGGATAATTAGGGTAATTAAAGCTCTTCCAATTAAAAACAATTCCTGAAGATTGTTTTTCATTTTCCTCCAGCAGGTGGCAAAGTTTTGATTGTATCTTCTTCTTCAAAAGTTTTGGTAAATAGTTGGTAAACAACAACTAGTGCTCCTTTCATCACATCAATATGCAATGTAGTGTATACGGACGCCCTCTGATGACACCATGCAGCCTAGATTATTTTTGCCACATCAGTTAATGAAAGCAAGCTTACTTTGCATTTTCTTTTTTCCTTATTTGCAACTTTGAAAGGTTTGCATCAAAATCGTTGGACACTATGGAAACACAGCTACTGTTGCAGTGGAATGTAGCAGCAGGCTCCCCCAATAGGATAATGCGCCCTGCCACACTACAAAAAATGCTAAGGAATGGCTCGAGGAACATGACCAAGAGCCCAAGGTACTGATAAACACTCCCAGAACCGTGAAGGCCCAACCCCACAACCCACAGGACTCAAAGGATCCCAAACCCACACCTTAGTGCCAGACACGACAGGACTCCCCTAAGGTCCTGTGTCCATGCTTCGGTGGGTCTGGAGCTGTTTTAGCAACACAAGGGGCAGCAAAGTTGTAGCTGATCGGGGTGTAATAAACAGGGAGTGGCATTTATTGTTAATATGAAAATATTGATTATAGCAAATATTTTAAGTGTACCACATCAGCCCAATTAAATTAATCAATCTGTAAGCTAACCGCGGTCTTCAGTGCACTACATTTAGTGAATTTTGTTCGAATTTTTACAGAATGCAAAGTGACCTCAGGCCTGATATCTTGGTCCACTCTCCCTCCATTCTGTCCAGCGCTGTAATGTTGGCCTGGCTTTCCCCCCCGTCACATGGCATAGATTACGCCTGTGTTACACCAAATGGCTGATAATGCAATCAGGCAGCTTTGAAGCTCGGTGATTCTCCAGCGCCTGCTGTAATGAGGGGAAAATGAAACTATTCCCTCAGTGTCTGACTAACCCTCTGATGAGACAGGGAGGGAGACGGACAGACAGGCACAGAGAGAGTCTTTAAAATGAACCCATCCATCTTCAGCCCCGAGCCCAAACAGGCTGAGGGGGCAGAACGGCACTTTTGGACTCGTGGCACCACCTATGGGTGTTTGTGCACAAGTGTTTTCAAGCACATTAGAAGCACTGTAATAATCCAGGTTGGAATTTATGTAAATGTGATAACTTCATTGTCATTACTGGGATATAAGGATTGCAGGTTTGCACGCTTGCTGATTAATACAGCTTAATATTCCACACGCTTTATGTGCAAATTCATACTTTAAATGTAATTTTTAAAAGCAGTGCTCTTACTGAATAGGTACCTAGCTGCTACAAACGTTATACAAACTGAACATTTAGTGCAATTCAAGTCTAAATTGAACAGTGAGGTTGTAATAAAATTCTAATGTGTGTGGTGCCAGTGTCCATTTGAATGCTGCTGCTGGGTCACATGTCAAACTTCCACTGTGTCTCTATGTACTGATGTTAGAGATGGAGGTGACTGCTCCCTTCTGCCTCTAACTTCACAACTACCAGCTGCAGTCCTGATGACACCGATCATCACTCTGGGTCTCCACCTCCCTAATGCAACACACTCAGTTGCTACAAAGCGCTGCTCCTCCAGGAGAACACTCACTTCATTACAAGAACCAAAAAGGAAAAACACAACTCTCACACTGCAGTTGACCTCATCTTTCATGGGAACTACTCTGGAAATACAGATGTACATTTTATGGTCAGAGATAGGCACCGCAGATTGTAAAAAACTGAAATCACACTCCCAACCGAGGAGTTTCCAGTTCTCACATTTGAAAGAAATTGGCTGTAAATGGATTACAGGACATGTGGAGACTAGTTTTGGAGAACGTCTGTATGCGAAAGGTCCTTTTGACTGGGTGACAGGTTAAGTGGGTTGCATTAGACAGTTCAAATAGTAAAAGTCTAAATAAATATGAACAATCCAGGAACTGTGATAGCCTCATCCAGGTGCTTCACAAAGGGAAAGAGGTCTGCCCTATGTATTATGCTGTACTAATGCAGAAAAGCTAGGAATCAATAGTTTCCATCAACACTACAATAATGTCAAACTAATACTAATTATAGCGAGTTATTATCTTGGCGTGAATACAAACATTGTTGGTCTTGGTCAGAATAATTTTGTCACACTGAGTACTGAGGAAATTATACAGTAATATTCACCGATCAGCCACAACATTAAAACCACTGACAGGTGAAGTGAATAACATTGATCATATTGGTACTATGTGGTGTTCTGCTGGAAAACCTTGGATTTTAACATCCGTGTTGATGAGACTTAGACACCCAAATAAACATTGTACCAGAACAAGCACACTCCCTCATGCAAATGGCAATCCCAAATGTCACTGGCCTACCCCCGCAGGAAAATGCACCCCACCACATGGCAAAAACATCAAACAATCAGGAACATCTTGAGGAACATGACAATGGCCCAAGATGTTGATTTGACCTCCAAACTTCCTAGACCCCATTCTGATCAAGCATCAACAGGATGCAGTGGAACAAGTTTGATTGACAGAGGCCCCACTGCACAAGCCAGAGTACCCAAAGGATCCACTGCCAACGTCCTGGTGCCAGACCCCATAGGACACCCTGAGAGGTCCTCTTGTCCATGCCCAATGGTTCAGAGCATTTTTGACCACATAAGCGGGACCAACACAATATTAGGCAGGTGATCATAATGTTATACCTGATCGGTGTATATCTCTTTACTCCAACTCTAACCAAACCAAAGTTTACATCCTTTCAAGTTTTCCCCACAACATTTTTGTTTTTGCTGAATTGGCTGAATACACCTTCTCAGCGCTTCAGTAATGTTTGTTTCTTGTCAGACTAAGGATAAGAACATTTGCTAAATGGCAACACTGTAATGCCATACACTATTTTGCTGGCTGTTCCCAGTCCATAAAAATGCCTTTTCCTTTATTGTTACAGGCGTTTTGGTGGTATATGCATTTTTAAATGTTAAACAGAATTGGCAGTTCTGGATTAATTAGGTTATATTATGGTATATATTTGCACCTCACAGTAGTGTTTATACATTGTTAAAGAAGAAAATGTTTTTTACAGGCAGCCGCAGTTCCAGTTAATGTTAAATACAGTGGCAACACCATATAAATACAGTAAATTATTGGACAGTACATTACCTCCAACCACAGCAGCCAGTATTTTAATGTAAATTTCACATTCTACAGTAAAATACAGCAACTTTTTACAGCAATTACAGGAATATTGTTACAGTGCACTGTTGATTGATTGTAAATAAC
>OMNN01041421.1:0-15789 GCA_900302755.1 Chromis chromis
GAAAGCTCTTTTTGGTGAGGCATGGCTCACATCAGCGTATTCTTCTTGTGCAGAGCAGATTAAAAAAGTTTGAGTGTTTTTTATGGGTCAAAGTAGCTCTAGTCCAAACCTCCAAACTCATGTTCTTAACAGGACTCCAGGTATGCTAACACCTGACTACAATTAGCTTTTTTGAGGTCATTAACTCAAGGGTTCACATACTTTTTCCACTAGCTCTATGAGGTTTTTATGGTTGTTCTCAAAAAAGACATGAAAGATCAGAATTTTTTTTGTGTTATTATTTTAGTCACATTATATTTGTCAGTACCCTTGACTTAGATGAAGATCAGATCACATTTTATGACAAATTAATGCAGAAAACCATGAAATTCCAAAAGGTTCACATACTATTTCTTGCAATTGTATATGCAGGCTTATACACACTGGTTCACACTATTAAAACTATTTCCCCCATCTATCCTGATGCACTTTAAGTGTGACTTTAGGGTGTGAGAAAGTTCTCTTGCCCGTTTTTATTAGGCAGCTCCGCTTGTGTTGCTGCACAAACACATTTGCGATCCCCTTTGCCAACTTTCCCTGGGTAAATAAAGATGAAAAAAAAAGCAGGTGGTGTTGCTCTCAGCGCTCATCCATGAGGAAGCATTTGGACACAGAGGATGCAAGGAATGCCGGACAGGCGTGAATGTGGCAGGGCGTGGAGTAAATATGCTTCGAATGGAATGCTAATCTACAAGTAAACAACCTAAACTTTGGCCAAGAGGGGAATAGGTGACGGTGTGTGTTTGTCTAACTCTGCCCAGGAGTAAATGTTGTCTTCTGTCCACCATCCAACCACCTCGGTTCCTTTTTTTTAAAGATTTCGTCTTGCCACATCTGTTGCCACTGACCCCGGTGTGGATAAATCACAGTTCTGACACTAGCTGGGGTAAATTTGACCACTTCCTGTTTCCAGCCCCATTGGGCCCCCTCTGGAATGTGTGTGTGCAGGACTGTGGAGCTCCACTCAGAGTTAGAGTTTCTAAATGTTGGCAGACCACACTTCTGTGGGTAGCCCAACAGAAAGCAGAGTAGCACAAATGTTGAAAACCAGGAAGAGGACAGGAGAGACATCCACCATTTGTACTGGTATGGAGGTGTACCTTTAAGTTGGACTCCTACATGGCACTTTTATTTAACATCAAGGCCTAAAAGTGGATTTTTTTTTCATTACTTGCAGTCCAAACCCTCCCCTGTATCTTTCTTTAAAACCGTGACATGTCGGATTTGTTCCAGCTCTTCACAAACAGGCATTAATATTCCACACCGCTATGACAAAGGCAGCTCTGTCCCGGTGTTGCATCTTGAACTGAGGCATAATGGAGACAGATTCTAGCCTAAATAATCAGCTGGATAACCGAGGAGGCACATGCTGCTCAGACACGGTGAAGAAAAAAAAAAAACAGGTCATCTTGTTTTAACTCCTTCTGCGCCATGCTGACTTCAAAAGACCTCGTTTAAAGCTTGCAGACTTCCACAGGGCTGAAGCCACAGCAAAGATAGGAAGCTCTGTGTCACTGACCAGCCGTGTAATCTTTTGGTCTAGAAAATGTCACTAAATAAAGAAATCCTCACATGTGAGACGCTGGAACAAGGGATTGTTTGATTTTTATGGTTGATGACTGATCATAATTACTGCAAATGTCATATTGACATTCTGCTGATGTCGTTGGCTACACATTATTTATCTCCTATATCAGTTAGCTAAAATATCACACTTAGATCTCCCATAATGGTCTGTAAAGTAAGAAGAACAATTAAAATATTGCTGCTGTGGTCTGATATGTAGCCACAGATTTACCATGCACTGCCACAGCAAAGAACAGTCACATATACGGTGATATAACTTCATTAAAAAGGGGGCAAGACGACCATCTGCTTCCACAAACAGTTGATTTTTTAAAAAGAAATTCAGATAATTAATGTTGTATCTTTGATCCCTGAACAAAAACAACCAAGACAAACTGTGTGCAGCTGGGTTTAAAAGACCAGCATATCTTGTGTGTCTACAATAAAAAAAAGACCGGAGTCGCAGACAGATCTGTCACACACCACGAGACCTCCGCATGGAGCTGCAGAGCTGCAGCGTCCACCCAAACAGTGCGGCCTTTGATAGCGCGTCACTCACCACCAGACGGGCCCCCCAACAACCACTGGCCTTCTTTTAATAACACAGCCTGCCTCCTCCTCCTCCTCCTCCTCCTCCTCTTCTTTAGCACAAGAAGAAGAAAAAATCTCGGGGAAGAAGACAAGTAAAAGAGTAAAGAAAATGGGAGGAAAAAAGCCCAAGTTTAGGGTTGTAATAATATGAACACATGGCATTTGAGAGTGCCAAGAATAATAATGGGCTCTAAAACCAGTGCATTCCTTTCAAATGAAACCCCATACTCGCCTGGCAGCCACCATACACTTTTCAACCCTATTCATCATCTAAGAGGCAGACTAAAGGTAGCGCAAAAACGCTGCCATTCACTGCCGTCATTGTCTCCGCCGTGTTAAACCGAAAAGCAACACAGCTTTCCGCGACATATTGCACGTCAAGAGTCTGAAAATCATTACATTCATTGGCTGCTAATGAAGCCGAGAAGGACACGAGCTTCAGCAGGCTGTGTTGTGCAAGCAGCAGAGAGAGAAAGATTACATAAAATACAGCAGCCTTCTGGCAGCGCTGCCGATGGGATATGAGAAGAGAGTTTTTGGGGGCTTACCGACTACTTTGGGCAGTTTCTGTCGCCTCAGTGGAATACGGGGAAGTTTAGTGCTGATTCGGCTGAAACGTCCACACAGGATCCGCTTGGCTTTTTTGCTGTTGGTAGAGTTGTCTTGGGTTAGGATTGAGAGAAAAAAGGGATGACGCCATGGAAATCCAAATGAATCATTCAAAAGAGGCATTTTTAAACCTGGCCCTCTGCCTTTTTTGAGGGCTCAGGGGCTGCTCATATTGCCATTCACAGTGCAATGTCAATACATAAAAAAGTACTTAAAACACAATTTATATGCATTTATGCGTGTACTTGAGAGAAACAACGTAAAAAGAAAATACTCAGATATTTTCATAACCAGGAAAAGCTGAAACCTCTAGGACTGTCAGGGAACGTGAAGATCTGTCACTCACTTGTGGTCGTCTTTGTGTCGACACAGGCAGCAGCAGCACAGCAGCGAGAGCAGGACGATCAATAAAAAGGAGACCAGGGTTCCGGCTGCGATCACACCCATCCGCTGGTTGGGCTCTGAAAGATGAAATGCAGGGAATTCTGGGTGTGCCACACTGGTGCAGGGAAGCTCTGGATGCCAGTTTCAACACATCTAACCCCCCCCCACCACGCTGTTCTAACTGACAATAAAAACTCTGGCACATGAATCCACATCCACTCAACGTATGTAACATTTAATAATGCGATAGCACTCGTAATAAAGATAAACGGTGTAGTGTTAGTAATTGATTTCTGCTTGACATTCAAGAATCTCTGAGGAAATGAGGTAGCAACAGGCCGGAATTCATAACAAATACACCGAAATGAAACCTACCTCCCTCTAACATGGGACCACTTAGCCTTTCATTATTGATTTCCTGCACCCCCCTCTGTACAACACACCCTTCGCCATAAGTCATCAATGATTTATTAACACCCCTCCCTCTTTAAGCGGAATACACCCCCCGAATTTAATAACTGCTGTATTGCATAAGTGTGAATGCAAGAGCAGATGACACCAGAGGAGAAGTAAAACTATCCGTTGAGGGGGTGAACACCAGCGACCCTCTGTCAGATAAGTAGGAGATGGATTGTTGGGCAAGTCTTGTTGTGGCATGTTGTCATTGCTAGTTTGGGAGAAGGGGTGAGATAAAAGTGACAAGGTCTTATGATATCACTGAGCAACTTGCCACCACCCATTATGTCCACTGGTGGAAACCCCTGCTATCTTTGTGTGTTAGACATTGATTTTCTCCATGCCGGTCTCCGATAATCTGCTTCCAAACTGATTTTTCTATCCTTTTTCTCCATCCCTCTCTTCATTTATTCTTCCTTCCTTCCTTCCTCTCTCTTCTCTGGCTGGACAGGAACTGAGCCAACAAACACAGCAATAAAAAGGACACAGGTCTAGGTCTGGAAACACTATCAAGGTCCCTAAATCTCCCACAACACACATTGACCTGGATAGATGTGTTTGTTGGTACTCGGTGTGTACAGCCAACTATTGGCATCTGACATCTGGACAAACAGTTCAGAGTGTTCTTTTGCAGGACTTGATAATTTTGTTTGGAGGAAACACTCCTAACTAATCACAAACTGTAAGAAAATGAATCTTTTCTTCTTTTTTTTAAAGATTTATTTTTTGCTTTTTCTTATGCCTTTATTGGATATGACAGTGGACAGAGTTGGAAACGGGAGAGAGTGGGGAAGGACATGCGGTAAACTCCCGAGGTCGGAATCGACCCCGGGACAGCCGCTACTCCTTAGCACTTGGGTCATAACCGTTAGGCTATCGGGGCGGCCCAGAAAATGAATCTTTTCTTACGGAGATAGCAGGCGCCAGACACAGGGTCGCAGTTCTTGTCATGGCACGAGCAGGTTTGGTTGCAGTTGACTCCGAACTGCCCGGGTTGACAGGTCATATTGCAGCTTGATTGCAGAGAAGAGACAAAAACAACATCTGTTTAATGTTCATTCCAATCCGACAGATGTGTAAAGTGGGACCAAAAAAAATAAGAAAAGCAGAAATGAAGCAATGGGGTATTTTTTTCCTCTGTGATGAGTAACAATTTCACTTCTCTATTCCAAAGAATGTGTAACATCAGTCGAAAACATGCCTCGAAACCCAAACACGCTCATTCCTTCACATCTCAAGATATATAAGCGTGCGACAAACGTAATATAAAAGCATCGAAGTTTTTCACTGTGCTCTGTAAACCTGCCGAGGGCGTAAACATGTGTTGTTGTTGTTTTTTTTTGGTTAGGAGGTGTCTCATGACTTACTAGGTGCCATAAAAGCCCGGGTCGCACAGGCACTCTCCGGTGACAACATGACAGATGCCGTTGAAACAGTGACTGCAGTTGTTCTCGCAGTTCTCGCCGTACGTGCCGTTGGGGCAGCGCACCTCACACCTAACAAACACAAGAAGGAATGTTGTGATTACTGTCATTTTCATGCTTGGAAGTACGAGTCATGGATGTGAAGATTGCATTATAGTAGCTAGCAGTTAAACACACCGCTATTTTGTTTTAAACGTCTCAAATGATAAAGCTCTGCAGGAACAAAAGGGCTGGCTCAAAAATACCACTTTGCTTTGTTTGTCTGCGTTTTCCTTACCTGTCCCCAATCCAGCCGGGGTTGCAGTGCGAGCACTTGCCGTGAATGGGGTCGCAGTGGTGACCGTCTTTGCAGGTGGGACACACTTCCTGGCAGTTCTCGCCGAAGAAGCCCTTGGAGCAGAGCTGATCGCACCGAGTCCCGTTCCAGCCCCGGTCGCAGGTGATGCAGCGTCCCTCCGTCACCTTGCAGGGCTGCTGGCCTTTGCAGTGTCCACACCTGGTGGCAAGCCAAAGGAAAACAAGAGCAAGAGCTGTCATTTGTCTCGATCACGCAAAAAAAAAAAAATAAAAAAAATCCCTTCTTCTCATTTACAACATAATGACAGCATCTGTGTTTTTATGCTTTAAATCGTTGCTCTAATGATCATTTAAAGAGGGAGATAAAAACTGAACTCTAGCTGCGTTCTTTTTTTGGTTTATAGCGGCCGTATCGTGTGAGAGCAGCACAGTCCGTGGAAGGTAAATCACTTAACCTGAATTGCTTTTACATGCTGGCTGCTGATTATGGGATAATGTGAATACCAACCCTCAAATCTCGCTCTATCACTGCTCCATTAAGTTACATGTTCAGATATTTTAAGGGTTATCAGCTGCGGCGTATATCAAATCTTATTTCCTATCAAAACCGCAAAACCGCACTATAACATGGATCAGTCGAGGAAGCTGAGCATTAGGCGTCTGTACGACTGCCTGTTTTTGAAATGGTACATTTGCTCTCTGCCAAGATTTTTCTTTTTCCTCCCACCTGTTCCTGCAGTTTTGACCGTAGAATCCAGCAGGACATGGTTCCCTGCAGAACTTCCCACGGTACCCCGGCGTGCAGGTACACGAGCCGTCGGCCTGGTTGCACTTGCCGTGGATGCACTGGCAGTATCGCTCGCACCGCGGGCCCCACAGCCTCTCGCGGCACTGGCAGCGCCCCGTGAACTGGTCGCACGGCGAGCTGTTACAGTTGCACTGGATCGCACAGTTCCTCCCCGTCCAGCCGGGGTTGCACAGACATCTCCCCGTCATGGCATCGCACACGGAGTTGATGCTGCAGTAGCAGTTGTTGTTGCATTGGGGGCCCCAGACGCCGGGGTGACACGTGCATTTCCCTGTGTCCTGGTCGCACTTCCCCTTCTGGCATAGACATGCATTCTCGCAGTTTGGTCCCCATCGATTGTGGTTGCAGGTACACTCGCCGGTTAGGTCATCGCACTGGCCATTGGGGTAACAATTACATTTCCCCTTGCAGTCTGGGCCCCAAAACTGGACAGGGCACTCTGTTATAAAAGAGAGTGTCATCAGGAAATGGGGGAATTCTTATCAAAATCCTTATAGAATTAGAATGTACAGTTGTGGAAGTGAGTCTGGGACGCTAAAACTAGGCCAAGTAGTGCTAACATACTGATATTTAGCAGGCATGATGTTCAACTTGGTCATATTTTAGTTTCACGTGTTAGCAACATATGCTAATTGACCCCAAAAACAGCATTTGGAGCTGATGTAAATGCACGTTTGTTTCATAGATATTCGCTTATAATCCAAAATGTAGTACAAGTGAGATCGGGATTAGATGAAAAAACGTTTCCAGCATAGGTTTTACAGTTCATCTTGAAGGGAGCACGAATGCGTATACCAAATGTTATGACAATCCAACAAATAGTTGTTGAGACATTTCACTGAAAACCACAAAGTAAAAGCTACAGAATCACCCGATTTGTTCTTCTGAGCACCATAACTGTCATTGAACAGTTGTTGACATATTTCAGTTTGAAACAAAGCACTAAACCAACTGACTGCCATCCCTTGAGCTTTGAACCTAACACGGACTAAACAACCAAAAAGTGGTTCCATTGAAAACAGTTTCCATTCATTTGCACTTTTTCAACACCCTTCTCAAGGGATAAAATATAGATTTCAGATCTAAACGAAAGTAAAAGAATCTCTTACTAGTGTCACAGCTGGCTCCGAAGTATCCATGACGACAGCGGCATTCATTCGGCCTGACACACACCTCGTTTTCCTTGCAGGTGAAGTTGCCTTCACAGAGAGCTGCGGTGGGAAAAGAACAGGCCACATTATTCAACCGGGGCTTGCACAATGAGCCATGCGACGTGTGCTGATAAATGTTAGCACTCTTTATGGTACGTACGTGTCAGGCATTCGTCCCCTAGCTGCCCCCATCCACTGCAGCACACCGATCCCGATGACCTGGAGGAAAAAAGGGGACAAAGTTACAGGAATGAGAGTGGAAGATGAAACTACAGTCAAACAAACACATATCAAAGCGGCAACATCCACACCCAGCCTCTCTGATCTCACTGTTCTCATTGATGTGGCACGAATTCTGCAAATGTACACAGCGTATTGTACATATGCTTAGCACATTGTAGTGTAATTATCTCAATTTGGGTCAAAATACACTCCCTTAAATCTGCGCAGCTTATCAGGATATTTAGCTTCCCTCAGCCTTTGGGGGGGGGGAGCAGCGGGGATACTGTGCAGACAAGTTTTGAGGCCCGACAGGAAAGGATGGATCCTCTTCCTCCCACGCCCGTGACCTCCGTGGGGCCCCTGCAACATGTCAGCTTCCCCTAAATTGTTCCGAAGATGACAGTTTGCTTTCATTTAATGCGAAAGGGAGCAGCACTGTTTTTCTATTATGCCAAAATAGGCACGCGCTGGAGATCACAGGTCGGACCTCTGTATGCTTTGTCTTGTTATGAAAGGGAGGTGATTTTTAAGTATGTTTTTCTTTGAACACTTTATTTCCAAAAACACGGCAGTGGATTTTAATCTTTGACCAATAATCACTGCAGCCAACACATGCATACACGACCTTTGTTGACCTTTAACCCGAAGCCAATCCGTGTCAGAACCCGGCGAGGTAAATTGCATTCAGTGTTTTGTGAAATTATTTTGGGTGTTTAGAAGCAAAGCAGTCCTTTCATTACCACATAAAGAAACGCACCGACTACCTCTGCCAAGCGCTTCAATAGCCGCTCTTTCACCGATTTTGAAAACACATTTTCTGCATCAGTGCTGAAAACATCACAAGACTAACAGCTTTTCTTTCTTTCTCTTTTTTGTTCCCAAATGTTGAACACTTGAAGCCAGAAAACAATGAGCGTTAAAGACATCAACAGGCGGCTGGGTCGGGATGTGTTTGCCGTTCCAGCCAGATTCAGCAGCTGATTTAGTAATGTGAGGACTCATATTGGAAACGCTGACAAGTGATGATGAATGCTCAACTACTTCCCGCTATTCAGGTCAGAAAAAAATAAAAACATAATGGGCATAATGGAAAAAACAGGCGAGTGGTGAGTGACGAGTTCACTGTAATGAATGCTGAATACTGCAAGGAGGGCAAAATGTCAAACTTGTAGAGCAGCAGGGGCCGGCGTTGGGTTTTATATACTGGTGTATTTATATATATATCGCGCTGAAAACTTCACAAAAGCACTAAGGATGTATTTCTCCTGCTGAATGACAATTTGTTGCCCAGCAAAGCAAAAGAAAAATCTACGAGATGACAGCGCGAGTTCAGCTTTTTGAGGAGCAGCTCCTGATTACTTTCATTCCGAGCACACAGGAAAATGTGTGGCTTTTCAGATAAGCTATTTTCAGCTTTGGTCCAAGAACATTTACCGCACGGGGAAATATTCACTTTCTTTTCTCAGCTCTGGGCTCATCCATCCTAAAGAATAAATAAATAAAAAATCCGCAAAGCTATGTGAAGAAAATAGAGACACTTCAGCAAACAATAAGCACTTCTTATTCTTAGAAAACATACTGGGGAATTAGCTCTGAACTACATTCGCTGTTTCTGGCCTCCCCGCATTTTCAGGATTCATAGACGTCAGTCCAACAAGCTTGGATGCTGCAGTCAGCAATTGTGGACTTGGATGCTTTTCTTTTACACCAGACACCCACATAAGCTCATCCAAAAACTGCTTTTTGGATGTCTATGAGAGCGGGCTGTTTGGAGATATGGATTCCTAGAATATAATACAGTTAATTTTCACATAATTGAGCTTTTTTTCTTGAAATTGAACCAAAATGTGTTCATTTAAGCTTAAAAATCCAACTTATAAAGTCATTTAAACTGTTCTCCAAGTCAACAGCACTGTGTTATCCAAGGGTGCCACGACTGCGTCAGTGAGAGCGCCCCCTACAGACTGAACCCAACACTCCTGCTCCAGATGTACACATCTGTATAGCTGCTTTCTTCAATGGACTCCTCCTCCTCCTCCTAATGCTGCTGCAGCTCCAGCAGACAGAAAACGCGTTATATGTAAGAAAGAAAGAACGAGAACTGATCTATCGAAAAACAGTGTTGCTAAGACTTCTTGATCATAAAAAAAAAAGTTCATAAAGTTTGTGGTAAGAGGATAGAGCCACAAAAACTTTTCCAACTTTGCTGAGAACCGCTATTTGTGCATGAGGCCAACAGCGCTGCAAAAACGTGAAGTTCTGAGAGTCTCCAACACATTTTCCCCTTCAAGCAAACTGTAAAATACATCACAAATGCAATAATGCCACTTTTTTACTCTCCAAATCTGACTTGTTAGAAAGAAATTCCTGGAAAAAAAGGCAGAAAAACGTCAAAACAAATGTGATTTGCATTGAAATAAATCCCATTTCCTACTTCGCCGCATGCTTACCCAGGTGCTTTGCACACATTCCTGCCTTTAGGGTTGAGTTCTTGGCTGAAACCGGAGCAAAAGAAAAGACAAACCACCGCAACAACAGCAAAAGAGTTCTTTACTTCCATTGTACAAGCAGCAGCATCCTTCTAGACGCCGTTTTCACTCCCGCATTTCCACCCCTTCCTCTCCAAAAGTACCGCTGCTGGGCTTCCACTCGACTTTTTTACACGCTCCGGTGTCCTTTTACGCACATAATCCAGATGTTTCTGCGTTGCAAATACGCGTTTAAATCCTTGTTTTGAGGTGTTTTAAAGAGTCCTGTCACCACCTACGCCATCGAGAAACTCAGCAGCAGGAGAAAAAAAAAACTGACCAGCGACAGCAATCCCAACCGCACAACTGGAGAAAAAAAAAAGTCATTAAACCCCCAAAACTTCACAGTATTCTTCATGAAGGTCTTGCAAGTGCGCCGTTTTATTCCATTAGAAGGCTCTAGAAGAGGCCAAATGGCTCCCAACTCATAATGAAAATAAAAAGGACTACTTTTTTTCTGGCCACAAAATAATGTCCTCCACGCGTCTGGGAACGTACAGATAGTTGGTAATCTTTTCCAAAAAAAACAATAAAGCAGATTATCTCCGTTTCGCTTTTGTTGCCCTCCCTGAGGAGAAGCGCTTAATCCGTAACTTTGGTCCTCTCTTGCGCTCTCAGGAGTGGCAGGAGGGAAATTCCTGATTTGTTACTCTATCTTTGGCTTTGTGCGCCATGCGTGCGCCACCAAATTTACATAGGCCTGTGTGCAACAGGGGCTGCCTTAATGGCCTGGGTTAAAATAAATAAATAATTAAATAAACATATACATCATGTGGCTAATTTTACAGTTTAATAAAGAAAAAAAAGCAATTATAATAATAAAACAATAAAAAAAAATATTGCTGTTTAATGTAATGGGAATGATCACTATTGCCACTTACAGCTGCACTTTTTTTTTTTAATCATCTTGGGTTTCACTCTATAAAATGAAAAATTATAGATATGCATTTGATTTGTGCAACTTAAAAACCTTATTTTAAAGTAGTTTTAATTGATGGAAGAGGAAAAGTGTGTCTTTGTGCTGGGGGCTGGAGGGGGCAGCAGTGTAAGTAACTACATGTGAGACAATAGCTCCCCCATCTGTTAACACCAACGAAGTGGTGATGACATATGGCACCTGCCTGCGTTAAATCCTCAATAAATGCAAATCCTGAGCCTGCTAATCCAGCAGAGGTGCCATGTTTTCTTTGCTGTTTACATCATAAGCATAATAACTTCCAGTCCAATTACTTTTTTTGTGTGTTTTTGAACAAATGGTTGCACAATACATGTGTCTGGGGTCTCTTGTTTTCTCACCGTGGAAAATCTCATTCCAGCTGTGAGCTTTGTGGATCTTCTGGGGTCTTTTAAAAGGATTCGGGGAAACAAGCTACACCCTCTAAAACTGTTACGACGTCTTTGTGCATATGTCAACACAACCTGCTGTCAAGATTCTAAATGGAAAAGAGTAATGATCCTAAGTTGTGTTAGTAGAATTAGAGGACTTTAAATGAATAACACTTCCTCATGTTTTAGCTGATGTCATTCATATGCCTAAAAAAAGCAGATTTGGTCCTCACACTGTGTGATTCATGTGCACCGTTATGCATACAAATAATGTTGCAGGGGTGGAAGTGTGAGTCCCACAACTACTTAAATATTCTACAAGCATGAGATTATTTGTCTTGCAAATTATTTTGAAGAACAGTCAGTCAGTGCCTCTCCATTATAGCGCTGTCCAAAGTGGTGAAGTTTGTTGTTCCCTGTAATAAATTATTGAATCAAAACAATCGGTGATCTAAGAAGAATCTAGATCCTTTAAAGTCTCTCTCCGGTCACTGATTTGACCCCTGAACACTACTTTTGGTGCATTAAAGTTAGATATTTATAAGTTTTTTGCCATGAAAATAATCACTTTCTGTCCTAAAATGGTTTAGATGTAGCTCTACACTGTTGCCACCTCCCAGTGTTATTTGCTACTAAATAATAGAGGGGCAGTGGTGGTCTAGTGGTTTGTGAAGCGAACTTTCAAGTCCCCGGACTGGCAAGAGGTTGAGGTGGGAAAGTGAGAGCGACCGCTTGTCCCAGTCACCACCACTGTGGGCTCCTGAGCAAGACCCTTAACCCCTGACTGCTCCCCGGGCGCTGCATCCTGGCAGCCCACTGCTCCTAGTATATATAGTTAAGATTATCTTTGAATAGGATGGGTCAAATGCAGAGAAGGAATTTCCCCAAGGGGATCATTAAGATGTGCAGATCTATGAAGTCCCTTCCTCTCTCTCTCCAACAAATCCTCCCCATTCGCTGCAGCTCAGCACACCAGCTCACCTACAACTATGCTCAAAAGATGACTCTATGCTACACAATGGCAGCTTGTAATACAGGATTAATCAGGCTGTACATGTCCAAACTAGAAACTGAATCTAAAGAAGAATAATGACACAGGAAATCCCCATTCTGCCATGTGACAGAATTGGTTCCTTAGGTGTGTTATTTATGAAACCCCTGAAGTCTGAATGTGTATTTTTGAGACTGTCATCAGTACAATGCAGTTCCAAGGTAAAATAAAAAGCTCAGCCATGGCATTAACTGCTAATTTAATCTCATAGGTCTTCCAGAATATAAAAAACACATCATATAGACATGTAAACAAGCTAAAACAAACAACGTTGCATTAAAGTAAAATCAGGCCAAATAAGATGAATGTTCATCATGCAAAATACGTCCTTTCAGAGCTAAATATTATATAGCTACTATTAACATTGTAGCAGCTAAGCTAATACTTGAAGCCACTTTTATGCTTCACCTCCATCTTTATGAAGTCAGAAACAAAACTTGTTGTCGAACGCTTGGTCGGTATAATTTCTTTTGTCATTTATTACAATTAAGCTCGAACATGTTTCATAATAAATGACAAACACATACTCACAGAACCAGTAATTATTGCAGCTACCTGGCGCCTCAGCGGTCAAAAAAAAGTTTACTTCCGGGTGGAACACGTGACTAGGCAGTGATTGGTTCGTATTTAATAAACTGAGCGCTGATTGGCTCCTACAGTTTTATTGCCGGAAGACAACATAGCATATTTTTACATATCTGTAAGCAGGCTTTTATTGCTGCTACTGGTTGAGTTAGACTTATTTTTACACTTTAGTCGACTACTGGGTCATTTATGCAATTGATTTTGTAACTAGTAACTCCTTAGTGAATTAGAAATGGGCTAATTCAACAAAAATATTATTGTAATTCGTTCAAATTTTTCATTTACAGTAAACATTTGCATGCATGATTGTTCATCTGAAAGCTCTAAAATGAATTATGATGTTCCTCAAGGTTCAGTTTTAGGTCCTACTCTGGAACAGTCTTCATGAAGATCTGAGGGCAGCAGGAAATGTTGATATTTTGAAATACATTCTCAAAATCTTCATTTTTAGTCTGGCTTTTAATCAGTTTCTATTTATTTAATTTATCTAAACTGAACAAAAATATAAGGACAGCATGCACAAGTTCTTCTTTTCTAAATGAGAGAAAACAGGGGGAAAAAAGTATTTTCAGTTGTTAAGGTCAGAAAGTTAAATTTAGTCACCAGTGCATGAGAAGTGTTTGAGCTGTGACACATTCTGAACCACTGAGGGGATTTACAGCCTGGTCAGGTGTGACTTTAGAGGACAATGATCAGATAGCGTGACCAGTATACAGACACTTTATGAGCAGTGACTATAAAAGGCCACTATAAAATGCAACTTTATTCAAATGACACGATGCCACAGATGACAAGAGAAAGACAAGAACAGTCTGCTGGCATGCTGGAGGCTGGCATGTCAGTTTAAATTTATTTAGGATACTGTCCATTTAAAGTACTACTTATACTTTTAGTGGTTTATTCCATCCAATGCAGTATTTCATGACCAAGTTCTTATAGTTTTAAAGGTTTATTCCACCTGGATAGTAGTCTCTAATTAACAAGTCATATGTTTAAAGGTTTATTCCTTTCAAAACTGTACATAGTTAATTTTACATTTCACCCAAATAGTGCTTTCTAATTAAGAGTTATAATATAATAATAACAATAATTTTATTTATAAAGCGCTTTCCATCAAAGTGCTGTACACAGGTTAGTCGAAAGTTGAGTTATGGTTTTAAAAGGCTTATTCCACCCAAAATATTACCTATAGTTTTATATGTTTGCCTTACCAAAATAGTACTGTGTCAGAATTGTAGTGTTAAAGGTTTATTCCACCCAAATACTAGTTTCTGGCTAACAAGTTTTATGTTTAAATGTTTATTCAATCCAAAATACTACTTTCTCTCCAAATACTTGTAGTTGTAAAGGTGTATTTCACTCAGACAGTACTCTCTAACTAACATGGGTCATGGGTTTAAATGTTTATTCCACCTAACATTGTACATACTTAGAAGGTACTGTTTGCATGGGACGAATGTAAAAAGAACTAAGGTTTGTGGTTTTAAAGGTATATTCCACCCAAAACACTACTTATAGCTTTGTTTCATTCAAAATTCTACTTTGAGTTTAAATGTTTTTGCTTCACCCAAAATATTGCTTTCTGTCCAAGTACCTACAGTTTTAAAGGTTTATTCCACCCAAAATACTACTTATAGTTTTAAAGGTTTATTCCACCAAATTGTACTTACTAACTAACAATTATGGACTTAAAGGTTTATTCCACACAAAACATTATTTATAGTTTTAGAGGTTTATTCCAACCAAAATACTACTTTGTTCAAATAATTCTATAGGGGTATTCCCCTCAAATAGCACTATAAACTAACAAATTATGTTTTTAAAGACTCATTCCGATTAACACTATTTATAGTTTGTTACACCCCAAAAAGTACTTGGTTTTACGGGTTTGTTCCACCCAAAATACTACTTTCTTTCCAAGTTCTTATAGCTTTAAAGGTTTATTGGATCCAACTTGCACTTACTAACAGAATAGAATATAATAGAATAAAAAAAACGTTATTAATCCCCGAAGGGAAATTCAGAAATGAAAACAAAAGAACAACAACAACAAAAACAGGTTATGAGTTTAAAGGTTTATTCCAACCAAAATGTTACTTTTGTCTTAATACTTCTTTAGGTTTATTCCACTCAAATAGTACTCACAGCTAACAAGTTATGGTTTTGAATATTCATTCCAATTAATACTATTTGCAGTGGTGACCTAGTGGTTTGTGAAGCGAACTTGTTACTGGTGGGTCCCAGTCACCACCACTGTGGGCCCTTGAGCAAGGCCCTTAACCCCTGACTGCTCCCCGGGCGCTGCACCGCGGCAGCCCACTGCTCCTAGTATTTATAGTTAAGGTTAACTTTGAATAGGATGGGTCAAATGCAGAGAAGGAATTTCCCCAAGGGGATCAATAAAGGTTATAATATTAAATTACAGTGGCGGGCCGTGCATTTCACGCCTAGGCCTTCAGTGACGTCATACTTAATCCTACCTAAATGAATACACCTCATAATACCATCAATATGACACCACGGCTTGAGAATCCATACAGAATCACACTGACACATTACATAACCTTACCAGTAACCTCACATTCACAATTAAGAGTATGAAGCTAAGATCACAGATACGGTCAGAACTCAAAGATAAAAATGATTTTAAGAGATTAGCCAACAAAAGTAGCTCTGTGAGCTGAAACAAGTTTGTCCAAGAAACTGCGCATTGTCGCCGTTTCATATCAGACACCAACGAGACGAGAACGAC
>OMNN01041433.1:0-20121 GCA_900302755.1 Chromis chromis
TCCTAGACCCCATTCTGATCAAGCATCAACAGGATGCAGTGGAACAAGTTTGATTGACAGAGGCCCCACTGCACAAGCCAGAGTACCCAAAGGATCCACTGCCAACGTCCTGGTGCCAGACCCCATAGGACACCCTGAGAGGTCCTCTTGTCCATGCCCAATGGTTCAGAATACTTTTGACCACATAAGGGGGACCAACACAATATTAGGCAGGTGGTCATAATATTATACCTGATCAGTGTTTATTTATTTATTTATTTATTTATTTATACATGCAGGTGCTCCAAACTGATTTCCTTCACGAATTTGACTGACCATAACCATGCCATGACTCTTTGTGGTGGCACTTATCAAATACATGAAGGTAAAGTGAGCAGAAGTTCTCAACTTGCGATAAAGAAAAGAAACTCACAACATGTTGTTAGATTAAATAATACTGATAATGCACACCTATTGACACCACAATGCAGTAAATGAATACATAATTGTTACCTTTTCCAGATACACAGATATTAAGAAGTATCACAGATGACGTTCTTGCAATGCATCAAGTATGGCAGAATTACTGTATCTTGATAGCATTGTTATCTTGGTGGTAATGTATCGTGATGGTATTGTATCGTGAGTTACTTTGTGATTCCGATTCCTAATGAAAGTAAACTGGTTTTACAGATAATGTTCAATTTGCATATTTACATATAGCTGTGGCTAAGGCCTTATGATGTCATGAGGCGTGTCTTGGTTTGGGCTGAATGAAAATAGTCTGCAATGGGGTTGTAGGAGACAGACAGAGTCAACTGATACAAATGTATTGAGTTGTATTCTGGGAATTGTATAATACAGGCTTTTTGGAGCTTAACCCATAAACAAAATTATACTTAAAGTCCATCTCGATCATTAATTAACACTTAGGAACTCATCTCTATGTATCAGAGTTACATATTTAGACTTTTTTTTCTTCAAATTAAGAGGGTCTCTTTCTGCCTTAAAATGGCTTAGATGTAGTTCTAAATTGTGGCTTCTTTTAGGAGTATCTAAGAATTTCTATGAACCACTCACTGCAGCTTGAGCACACCAGCCCGCCTACAACTCTGTTCAAACACAGTAAAACTACACTCTGTTTCACAGTGATAAGCTATAGTATTGGAGTAATTCATCCATTCATGTTTGAACCTGGAAACTGATTCTGAAGTAGAGCTTTGACACAGAGAGCACCACCCTGCAAGTTGACAGGATTGGTTCCTTAGGTTTATGGTGTATGAAACCCCAGAAGCCCAAATCTGTGGACATTGCACTTCCAAGGTGAAAATGTATTGTATGTCTGTATGAATTGTATGTCTTGTAGCTTATAAAAACATTATATGGAAAAATTATATGGACACATTAAGAAGGTAAAAGGTCTTATAGTCTCATATTGTAAAAATTCTTCTAAACTTTACCTAATTTATGGACAATTTTACCTTTTTTTCTGCCTCCAATAGTATTTAAATGATTTTTTCTGGTGATTTTCTCATGTTACTTTATAAGGATACCATATGCTAATCTGTTAACTTGCAAGTGTTAGCTAGCTGGTTAACTTTCAACTGCATGTCCTTTTTGGCAACATTTTTGAAACCCAGCGAAGTGAATAGTTAATAAATACTAATATATAGCAGTAACAACAAAGCATTGTCAACCTAGCATGCAGATCTTGCAGAGCAACACGACTCTGCAGCAAAGTGTTGTTACAGTTTTGTGTGCCCCTGTGGCTTTAGGGTTAAGCTGCTGACAATTTGTTGCTTTTATTGCACCTCCTAGCCCTCAACTAACAAATCAAGGCCCAAATGTCCCCCAAATAATGAAAAAATATTGCTGCAATAAGTTTGATCATGTGCACGTGCAACCACTTACACTTAAAGGTTTACGAGCAAATAAAGTTTGGGGACATCTGCAATAGAAGACATGTATCTATCCATTTTTTTCTTTTACTATCCACCCATAAAAAAAGGCAACTAAAAACACTGATAAAGACGACGCTGAGTTACCAACTTATAATTGCAGCATACATCAGAGTCTGTCCATGGAGCTCCTATCATTAAAAGGACTGCAGCCACCCATAAAAACACATGACATCACCTCCTTTTTCCACTGTGCTGTTAGTGTTTCTGCAGGCTGCGTTTCACCTGTCGCTGAGGAACAACAGCAGTGTGTGATTTGATTTGCTGCTGTGTATACAGACAAGCCATCCCCTTTATTGTGCGAAAACAATTGGAGGCAAGCGTGGCGGGTAGTGTGAGTGTATCCCTCCCAGCAAAGTCAAAATGAAACCTATAAGCCTCTGGCTGAGGGATAAAAATATGAACAAGCACCAGCTGATATTGCAGAAAACAACCCCATCCAGTGACACTGATATGCGCATAAAAACTGGAGGAAACCGTTTGTGATCTGCAACAAACAGGAATGTAATTGTCCTCTTCCGCTGTAAATCAGCTCTGTCCACTGAATAAACTCCCCTCCTTGGGGCGGCTCTGAACATGGGAGATCCAGAACAGGATAGCAGTGATTAGATTTAGACACAATCATAGCAGCAGCAGCAGCAGCAGCAGCAGGCCACAGGCTCCTTTGACAGTGCTTTATCAGTGTGGCCCAGCAACAGGAGTGTACGCTGGATTAGCTGAGGTACCACAGAAGGGTATTTGCAGTTGAGAAGCTACTGTCACCGATGCTGCCAGTTTGGACCTGTGCTCCTGGGTGAAGGCTCAGGCATCTCAATCGGTTTGAGGATGCCTGCAGAATAAGCCAAATAGACTGTGACACGGTTACTGAGCATGGCAACGCTGTCAGCTGAGCCAATCACACAGAGCTCCGAGTCAGGGCTGAATGCTGCTTGAATCTGTAAACAGATCACTCTCACCTTCACTTTGGCAAGCCTGGCAGATTGATATCAGAGTGAAATGGAAGGTTATAGAGGACTACAAAGACAAACTCAAGAGTTTCATTGGGAGGGAGGCACCCATCGCTGGAAAAAGTGACATCTAGTTTTAAAAGAATGATTGATTGAACCACAACAAATTCTGAATTTTGTAAAGAATTGAATGTGCAGTACAAAATGAAAGCTGTGTTCGTCTTCTTAGCACATTTCTGGTGGGTATACAGAAATGTATACCCACCAGTGGTGGACTCCTCCAGGGTTGCCCCTTGTGTCCGATCTTGTTTGTGATATTCATGGATGGAGTATTAAGGTGCAGCCGGGGTGGGGAGGATGTCAGGTTTGAGGACCTCAGAGTCACATCTGTGCTTTTTGTGAATGACGTGGTTCTATTGGCTTCATCAGGCCGTGACCTTTCAAACAAAGTTTATGCCCCAAAGAAGTTCATAGTTCTTCGGGATCTTGTCAATGAGTGACGATAAAATGGAGCTTGAGATGGGCAGATGGACTGTTGCAACACCTGTATAGCGGGAAATGTACCAGATTGTCGTGGTGAAGAGGGAACTGAGCCAGATGGCAAAGCTTTCGGTTTACCAGTCGGCCTATGTTTCAACCCACACATATGGTCATGAGCTCTGGGTAGTGACCTAAAGAATGAGATAGTGGGTACAAGTGGCTGAAATGAGTTTCCTCTGTAGCGTGGCTTGGTGAGAGGCAATGACATCCACGGGGAGAGTAGAGTTGCTGATCCTTCACTTCAATCGGCGTCCGCTTTTCTGGGCCCGTCCAGCTGGAAGGAGATCTCGGATTAACCCTACAACTTGCTGGAGGGATTTTATATCTCATCTGGCCTGGGAACACCTTGGGATCTCCCTTTAGGAACTGGAAAGCATTGCTGGGAAGAGGGACATCTGCAATGTTCTGTTAAGGCTGCTGCTACCCATCCCAACCATGAATAGGCAGAAGAGAATGGATGGATGATTGTGCAGTTTTCTGTCTGAATTTGAAAACTTGTAGCGTCATTGCTAATGTTCCCAAAAGCACAAATACACAATAGGTACAGAAAAAAAGTTCCATGATCTTTGGCTTCCAGCTTTTACCTTATGTGCTGTCTTCTCTCTATGCATCTATTTTTCTTTCTGTAACTTTCAAAAACATGTCCAAATGCAGTGCATGCTTATTATCCAAACAGCACCGCATCATTTGTGTCACACCTGAAAACCAAAGATGATACAGCCCACATCGCCACTCATTTAAGTTGGTCGTAGTAAACATGCTGTCATTACTGCTCACTGAGAGTCAGTTGAATGTCCAGCTCCGTTCTTTTGTCGTCTTTTTTGTCCAATATTTTCCATCAGTCTGTGAAAAACTACAGACCAAAGGTGAGTACCTTTCCTTGAAAGCATATAGTGAAAAACTGTACTGTTCTTTTATATTTGTTTGATTCCCATTTTGAAAATGATGGTATCTTGAGGAGGGCACTTATCACTGAGTTGAAGGATGTTGTCTGATTATGAGGTGTGCTGATTTTCCCATGCAGGAAAATGGTTGGGAAGTCCCTGATTGCTGGTCTGGTGGTCCTTCTGGTGGCTGCAGTGAGCCTGTTCCTGGGGGTGTTCATGGGCCTGGGGAAGAAAAACCCACCTCTCCCTTCAGACCACTTCTACACAAAGGCCGCTGTGGCTGCTGATGCTGGAAAGTGCTCAGAAGTGGGGAGGTAAGAAGATGTACGGTGCATGTTTTGCTCTGCATGTGTGCTTTCTAGTTGTGAAGTGAGTTCTTGTGTTTCCAGGGACATTCTGAAGAAAAATGGCTCGGCTGTGGATGCTTCCATCGCTGCCTTGCTATGTGTCGGCCTTTTGAACGCTCACAGCATGGGCATCGGAGGAGGGCTCTTCTTTGTCATCTATAATGCTTCCACAGGTGAGTCTGCATCATTAGTTTAAAATTGTCAACACAGCCAGCTGAGAAAAGACTGATCAATCATTCCTCATTTGCTGCTCAACAGGGAAGGTGGAAACCATCGATGCGAGGGAGACGGCACCCATGAACGCCACAGAGGACATGTTTGGCAACAACACCAAGCTTTCTCGTACAGGTAGCAACTACCTGTGAGATGTCAGATTTACCCAACGCAGATCTGATTTTATCATGTTCTGTAAAGCTTTTGCAGCCACTGTAAAATGACTCAAATGTTCTTTAGAGATAAGGAAGGATTTAGAGTGGATAGATATTCTAGTCTTTAATGTTCTCTCATCACATCTATAGATTTTCATGATGTCTTTGTGTCTGATTTAGTATGTGGGTCCGCCATTCAGACAAGGGATAGAAAAAGGGAGCTTGTGAAATTCAAAATAATGGTACTGCTGTTTCTGCATTACAGGTGGATTATCCATCGCTATTCCAGGAGAGATCCGTGGTTATGAGATGGCACACAAAAGGCATGGCAGGCTGCCATGGAAGGAGCTGTTTGAACCAAGCATTGCTTTGGCTCGAGATGGCTTTCCCATAGGAAAAGCCTTGGCTCATGCCCTCTTCAAGAGCAAAGATTCGATTCAAAGAGACGCCAACATGTGGTGAGGGTGATTCTCGTTTCATTACTTACATAATTTATCTCGTATTTTGTAACGTTATCTCAAATAAGTTGATATTTTAGGACATGCTTACAATCCTTCATGCTGATGGTTAAAGGAGAAAATTGATACTACTCTCAATTCAATGTGTTTGATACGAAGCTACAGTCAGGAGACATCTGACTTAGCTTAGCATAAGGACTGGACTTACCAGTACTTCTAATGTAAACACGTCATCATGAGTGGACATGTTCACCACAAGTGTCCAGGAAATCGTTTAGCTCATAAAAACCTGTAAAACCATAAGTCATGGTTTTCACCCTTTGGATTTTGTACACAAGTTTAATTAGTCTGAATTAGTGCTCTTTAGATTTTTGTAGATGCATATTTAGCATTTTTAACTTTGCTCAAGGTCAAATGAGCTGTTTCTGCATGATTCCAGGCTTAATGCAAAATTAAAGATCCCATAATACACTCCTTTTTTAACGTGTTCATCTAACTAACTTATCTACGGGATGAGTATTTCCGATTTCAGCTCAAAATACTGCACAGATTGTTCAGTCTACAATGTCTATAATGCCCCTGGTTTTGGACCTGGTCCAAACGGGCTGTTTCAGTGTCTGAAGCTTCAAATCCAACTATGCTGCTGCTGCCCACACATCTTTCAGGAAGAGGGCTGCCGATAAACCCCTCTCTGCATCTACTGTGGTTAGTTAGTGGAAGCTCAGAGGAAGAAGAGGAACCAGCTGGGGGCGGGGCTTATCCTGTTATGACATCGCACTAAACCTAAACAGCTCATTCACTTTCTGATCTATGGAGAAAGGGAAAAAATAGGGGATGGTCTTTTGGTCTCATTCTTTTATGGTCTCATTTCCATGTGTCTCTAGACACACTGGGGACATGTAATTGTTTAAAAATGATAAAAACTCTATTTTACATAATATGGCCTCTTTAAGCTAAGCCTCTATTGAATATAGAACATGGTTGGATTACAAGAACTGGATTTTGGTCTCCAAGATGGCACTCTTTTATTTGTGTTTCTATCCCTAGCCTCATCTGCTCGGTCTGTTGGACCTATAAACTTTATAAAATGATGTTACACATATAAAAGTAGCTTTTCTATGCTCTCAGAAAGGTTTTTAGATATAAAAATTTAGTGGTTTAAAAAATATGAATAATAAATGATTGGTTTGCACACTGGAGTGTGCTGCAGACAATTCTTTCATAGTAGTAGTTAATGGCTAAAAATGCTTTTTGGGCTACAGGGGATTTTTAAATTGTAGTACAGCGAGTGCTCACTGGAATAGAATCACAGTGAGGCTGACTGGCAGTGTCCATCCAGCTCTCTTAATACATTAGTACATTATGTTTAATGGACAGACCTGAAAACGGTATCAATCTTTGCATGTCAGTCTTGGAAAGAAAGTAGATATGTGAAATTCCTCAGTTCATGTTCCTTCAAAGCAACTATGTAAATAATTACTTTGGTTTAAGACATATGTGTTTGAGTAAAAATAGACGTCTTTGATGGAATCCATAGATGACATCTGCACGTCCACCTTGGTCCTATAAGAGGATTCATTCCTATCAAGCACAGTTTCTCCTATGATATCACAGCTAAGGTGTGCACCATAGACAGGCATTCTATAATTTTCGACTTACTTTAACACTTTTGCTTTTTTAATGTTTTTCCTTCTTTTTCTTTTCTTTTTTTTTCAGTGAGGTGTTCTGTGATTCCCAAAAAAACATCCTGAAAGAAAATGATATTGTTAAATTTCCAAAGCTGGCTGACACATACCAAAGAATAGCTGAAGAGGGGCCAGACGTGTTTTACAATGGGACAATGGCTCAGAGCATCGTTGAGGACATCCAGTCGGCAGGTGTTGTGCTGTTTTATATCCACTGTTGTCTGTAGATACATAAGAATAAATAAACTGTGAGTACATTTAAAACCAAGGACTGGCACAAAATACCACAATAAATGGCTAACAGTACTGTGAACACAATTCCTTATTTTAAATTCACTGTGACACTTCTGCACTCATTCCAGGCGGCATTATCACCCTGGATGATTTGTTGGAGTACCAGCCTGTGCTGAATGAGAACCCTCTCAAGCTGAACGTTGGGGAATACACCATGCACGTCCCAGACGCCCCCTCCAGTGGCCCTGTGCTGGCACTCATACTGAACATTGTGGATGGTGAGCGGCCTCGCAGAGTGCTTGTGCAGCCATGCAGAAGAAAGGATGTCAGGTTTCCCAGGTCGTCCCTGGAATGTTTCCCCGCCTGTTTTGGAAGCAGAATACAGAGCTGCTGCTCAGTCCTGCTCGCCAAATGTATCTTACCAAAGGCACTCCATCTGTTCAGGCAGAGAGTCTTTAAGTCTTGTTTGAAATAAAAAAAAGTGGCATCTTTAATTGCAAATAACATTTAATGGGTTTGTGTATGACTCTGATGGAACATGTGACCACAGATTCATGTCTGCTGGAAGGTTTTATGGTGTTATTTGACTTACACTTTAATGACCTGCCCCTGACTTTTAGCACAATGATTGAGAACCCTCATTACACGATTAGGCCAATAAAATGTGAATCCTCCCTCACTCCAGACATGTTTGTCCTGTGGATATTTTGCAGGATACAACTTCACAGACACAAGCGTCTCTACAGCAGAGAAAAAGACTCTGACGTACCATCGCATCGTGGAGGCTTTTCGTTTTGCCTATGCCAAAAGGAGCAGATTGGGGGACCCACGTTATCTCAACATTACCGATGTAAGAGCTTATGCTATTATCCTTCAGAGTTTCTGGAGCATTTTCAGCATCACTCTACTCATTATATCCACAACCGTCTGCTGCTTGCCACTCTAGGGGCAGCTTGGGGTGAAATGCCTTGTTCAAGGGCATGTAATCAGCCCTTTCTGTATTTTCTCTTAACTGACTTGTTTGCTCTCCTCAGCTAATCCAAAACATGACCTCAGACTACTTTGCGGACGGCATAAGGAGTAAAATTACAGATGACACCACCCACCCAGACAGTTACTACGAGCCTGACTACTTCGTCCCAGACAACCACGGGACAGCTCACCTGTCAGTCATAGCGGAGGATGGAAGTGCTGTGGCAGCCACCAGCACCATTAATCTGTAGTAAGAGTCCTGCTTGATGATTGAAACCTGCTGTTTGGTTTGTTAAACAGCCCTCATAAAGGTCAGACTTGTGTTTCGATTAATTTTCTGCAAAGTAAAACACACATTTTAAAAAGATGTTTTATTTCCTCAGCTTTGGTTCTAAAGTCATGTCTCGATCGACCGGAATCATTTTCAACGATGAGATGGATGATTTTAGCTCTCCATACATGACCAACGGGTTTGGAATCCCTCCATCGCCCAACAACTTCATCCAACCAGGTGTGGCTGAACTGAACTATCACAATTGTGTTACTCCAAACCACTGCTTAGGCTATAACTTGGATGGATATTGGCATTTCTCTGGTGAGGATGATTCTCATGTGATGTTTCTACCAGCCTTTTACTTGTCCCTGCAATTGTAGCTCACACAGAGTATCATCCTCTTTAATTGTATAGCCATAAGCTTAAATCCTGCCTCCTACTGTGCATAACTGTTGTTCTTTGGTTTGTTTACAGTCATCTTAAATATGCACCATTAAACCACAAGGTAGAAATTCAACATTTGTCCATTAAACAGCCATAGCCACATTCTGTTTATCCGTTGCAGGCAAAAGGCCACTGTCTTCTATGTGTCCTACTATCATCTTTGACAAAGAAAACAGAGTAAAAATGGTTGTAGGAGCATCTGGAGGCACAAAAATCACCACAGCCACCGCCTTAGTAAGTCTGATTCACTCACATTGCATCTCCATCCTGTAGATTTGCACACTCGACAAAGTGAAACTTGTCACGCTACATTTTGTGACTAAAAACAGGTCATCCTGAACTCCTTGTTCTTCAACTATGACCTAAAGAAGGCCGTGACGGAGCCACGAGTTCACAATCAGCTTAACCCAAATATGACGGTGGTGGAGCAGGGCTTTGAAAGGGTGAGTTGCACTTGTTACATTTGACTACAGACTGTAAAGCATAACATGGTGGTGGAAAAGGTATTCAGATCCATTACTTAAGTAAAAGTATTAATACTACAAAGCCTTACTTAGTAAAAGTATTATCAGCAAAATTAACTTCAAGAACCAAAAGGTAAAGTACTTATTTTGCAGAACAATGGTTCCTCTTAGTGTTTTACTATTATATATGATGTCTTTGGAGTATTGTTGCTGCTGTATTTTATATGTCCTTGCTGCAATTTAGTGCTGTGGATGTTTAAGGCTGAGCTCATTTTGACTACTTTATATAATGTTGGGTAGTTTCAACTAAAGCAATGTAATTTTCTTCTGTCCTGTTAGAACCGTATAGCTCTAAAAAGTCACCTATTCATAAGCTCAGAAAAACAGCCCTGTTCTCAGCTTTGTGATGTTTTTCAGGTAAAAGAAGAGGGATTTTAAAATATTTTCTACATCCTAAGGAGTAGAAAACTATCCTCACCCATAAAGGAACAATTCATATTTCAGGGTATCAGAAAAAATCTATTTCAAAATAACCAAATTTAAAGATACATAATTTTCACTGGATAGGAAAGGTATGAAAATATGGAATCTTAGAAGTAACTAAAACTGTCGCACAAATCTAGTGGAGTAAACAAGTGCAGTACAAATACCTCAAATCTGAGTAAATGTACTTAGTTTCATTCCACCACTTTGACATACAGGCAACCATTCATTTAATTTTATGTCAGTATAAAAATCTATTTGAAACAAATATCCAGATGCACCAACCAATAATGTTAAAATAGCCAGGACCACAGTATTGCTCTGAATAAAAAGATTTTACAGGCATGCTAACCCCTCTATGGGGCGATATTTAAGCCGAGCTGTTTGAACTAAATGCAAAAATCTGTGTGCTAACATGCTTATACTAAGCTGATATAATGTTTGCATTATTTATCTGCTTGGTTTAGTGTGTTTGCATGCTGATATTTGCTAATGTTCATTAAACACACAGGACTGATGCCACTGGTTTTGAAGCTATTGACTCAAAGTTTAACAAGAGCAAACTTTGACCAGATAATAAAAAAGCAACCAAGTGTTTTAATATTTTATTCAAAATATCACTTTTATAGTATTTGTAGGAAATAATTCCAAAGTTGTAGCATTCATTAGAAAACAATACTCAGAAACATGAATGTTAAAGAATGTATAATTAATCAACTGAGGAAAATAACCAAACATTCGTTCCTTTAAGAAGTCTGTTGTCATTATTGATCCTCTAATAAAGACCAGCAACGTCTTCAAATACTGAACAAAACTATATTTTTGTGTCTGTGTGTGTGTAATGGTACCGTGGCAGAGTGTCCTGGAGGGTCTGGCCCAGAAGAACCACGTAACACAGCTGCTGAGCATTCCAGACTCTGTGGTCCAGGCTGTGGTGCGGCAGGGAGAGCGTCTATGTGCAGAGTCTGACCCCAGAAAAGGAGGCTATCCAGCGGGATACTGAACTTCCCTCAGGTTCTCTTCTCCTCTCCTCTCCTCTCCTCTCAGTGAGGATGTTCTCCTTAAAGACACTCGGACAGGACCACAAATAAAGAAGGTGTCCACACTGAAGACTCAAGCAACGTTGGAGCAGCTGTGGATCACACACAGGCACCGCTCCTTCTCCTCTTTTGCTCAGACATGGACCATTTAAATGCATATTTTACTCAATTCTTCCTTTTTTGGCATTATGTTAGCGTTTTGAAGTAAAAGAAGGGGTTGTACCAAGTTTGACTCTTGTATCATCACTACTGGACGGGAAGGTGATGTTTGAGGACTGGACGGGCCCAAAATGTATCTGCTTTCAACATTAAAATCAGGTCATATCTGACATGGCATCCATTATATTGATAAAAACAACCAATAAACACTCTATGATAATGTCATATTAAGAAGTGTTAGGCTTCATCACTAACTAAGAATCTGAGTGGTAGATTGTCCATGTAGTGTTTTCCATTTTTCTTTTCTTTTGTAAGGAAAAACTATTGTGAATAATCGGACAATTTGTCTGGAAAAGGAGGCGTTGTTTTCATGTCAAACTGGTGAAAAACCATCAATTTTAACACTCAACCTACAAGTTAGTAATTAAAAATAAGGATATCTCAGGTTGTTTGCCTGTTTTGTCTACATCCTAAGACGGACATCATTTAGAGGAAACTCACTGTGTTGTTTTCTTCTGTGACTCTCCAGTGAAACTATCGCTTCTGAGCTGTAAATGTTTAATATCGAGTAGAGGTTAAGTGGATGTATAGTGTATTCTGAAAAATACATTTGCAGATATATTTTTCTAAACATGCATTGTTCTTATGCCATGTTTGTTGCCATGCTTGTTATTAAACATTTTGAACAAAGATGTTATATTTTACCAGAGAAACTGTGCTGTTTCTGTACTGGAATATAAGGCACAAAATCGTTCTCTGTTCTTTTAGTCTGTGGTTAGTCAGGTTTTTGTTCCTCAGTGAACATTATGTGTTGTGGTAAGTACATTTAATCCAGGGAACAGACAATATGAGAATGACCCATGGCTTCAGTGGTAGTACAGTTTACCAGAGCTACCATCAGCAGTTTCTGTTATTTGTGATTAATCAGTTACTCTAATATTATCAGAATATTCCAAGCCCAATGTGATGTGTTCGAATTGCTTTCCAAAACCCGAGGAAACTGTACTATAACATGGTGCTACTTGAAAGCCCCCAAAGGAAACTCACCAGCACCAAAATAATAAAAAACATAAATGAAATAAAATATATTATTTTTAACCTGTTTTGGTAATCGAGGTTTCATTTACTCAAGCATAATAGATATTTTTGTTTATCAAATGATCAGAAATAGCAGGAAAATACACAGATTATGGTCAAATAAGGCAACACAGACTCATTGCCTTTACTGTTCACGGACCAGTAAGGCTTGTTATTGTGGGCAGTCACCTGCAAAGCTCATTCTGAGGAAGAAAAAAACCCTGTTTGGTTACAAACAAAAGTACTTTGAAGGTGCCAGAGGCAAAGTCAGTGAATCTCTAAGGACACTAAATTCATACTGAGGGAAAAATATGTCGACATGTGCCAGATTTTATGCTAATTCAGTCAATAGTTGATGGGACATTTCACTCCAAACCAAAAGTGATAACCTCACAGTGACACAGCAGAGTAACAGTCAGATCACAGCAGTCAATAAGATGCATTTCTGTGAAGCTGATAAATGACTGCAAAAACATTTCACGTCAATCCATCCAGTAGCTGCTAAAACATTTCAGTCTGGACTAAAGTAATGGACTGACTAAACAAACCATCTCTAAAGCAGTGCCACCGCTGAGGCTGAAAACTGTAGACTAGCTTCCAACACAGTTAGCCTGATTAATGCTATAAAGGATTCATACATTTGAGAAATTGTTTCTGATTAATTCAGTCAATAAACTAATCCATTAAGTCAACATTGGAGATTTCAGGATTCAATTATGGTCAGAAAAAAAGAAAAAAAAGAAGTAAAACCCAGCGTGGACTTTGGGCCCCTAAAAGGTCTGACCCCTTCACTGCTGAGTGAATTCCAATCAGTATTCAACAAATATCTCCACTCATGTGCTCTTAAAGCAAATGGAAAACCAAGTACCAACAATGATGATTATGTTTTATCGCCTTGGGATAAAAATCTCAACTTCAAAAGTGTCTGCATTTTATCATCTCTAACTTTTCTGAGTTACAAAAAAATCTTTTTAGCTGTTTTTCTTTTACCTGATGAGGTTGAAAAGAGTTGTATTTTGCAATAAATGGTAGAATTTACTTAACTCAAGGAAATTGCTCTCCTGCATTAAAAGCACTTTGAAACCGGCAGTGTCAAATTCAAATAGGAAGCTTTTCTGCTGTAAATGGCTCCGGCTAACATAGTGTTTAACAGTTAGTGAATTGAGTCCCACTGCTGGAAATCAGACATGCAGCTGTAAGAGTCGGGCTAAAAGCACAAACCGAATGGCACACGCTGTAATCACACACGCACTCCTTTTACTCCTGTGAACTGGCCCACTTCCTCCTCTGTTAGTTGTAATCATGCAAAGGTAAACATCTAAATACAGGTATTATATGTCCCCAAAAGTAAAGACCTCACTTGTGAGAGCAGTGTATCATATGACCCTGTGCCAAATTTACAGAGAAAACAAGGCTGCTTTTACCAGGCATCTCTGTAATCTATCTGTTTATCCACTAGAGAATCAAACTTTCACTGGACAGATAGTAATGAGGGAGAAATTTCCTGTTAACAGGCTCCAACGGTTCAAATCTGATTGGTGCATGGGGGCAGACAAAACAATCACACACTAAACTATCAAGATATGGACAAGTAGAGACTTGAAGTACAACTGAGACTTTAGTAACGCAAATATTTTCGCTCTACAGGTATTTCCAATCACAGTTATTTCTATACTATGTCAGCCTAACTGAAAACTAAACAAGATGAAACGAGCCATTCATCTTCTTGAAAGAAGTGCGGTAAGTAATGGATTACTGTCCAGACTGAACGCATAAATGTAATATTATCAGCCAAAATAGTTCTCACAAATTGTGTCAGACGTAAGTGGAATACAGATACAGTATCTGTGTTGTCTCATCACGGTGCTAATGTGATCACGATTTCTTCCTCTGGATTCCAGCTTCATCAGTATTCTTCCGGGAAAATATGAATCATCCAGGCCACCGAAACACATTCATCTTGTAGCTAACCGTGATATTACCCTCATTCATCAAAAGGCGGCGGGTAAATCGGCGCGGCCGTGACAGCCCCTGATAAACTTTTGACATTTTTACCCACGCCGCCGCCTGCTGTGTCTGTCACACACACCTGGGCTGTTGTTGGGGTCGAGGCTAGTAAACCTAAAACATATTTTGGGCCATCATTCAAATCAGTTCCTGACCACGTCTGAAGAAACAATTAATACATTCTTTATCTACTGGAAACTCATCTTTATTTATGACTGCTCACATTAGTCTGTTTAATTATAATCCTGGCGCTGCGTGCAAGAGGTCAAAAATGACCTCTAGTTCAAATTAATTCTAAATGAAATGTTTTAGTGCTGAGAGAAGCAGAACAGAGTCTGACCACCATCTAGTGGTGAGGTGCAGCAGCTCAACTCAGCTTTTTGAAGATGTGTATCCTTTTGAGCAGCCAAAACATCCAGTTTGTTGTCAAAGAGGGAGCAGTCAGAGTTGCATGGAGACTGGAGGTGCCGGTGACTGCAGCTCTTGGTCCAGCAGCCGGAACAGCATGGCACTTTTGTTGCGCTGCAAGGTCTGTCCCAAAGCATGGTGGAGCTGAGCCTGCAGGTAGTGGACGTCCCGCAGCCGCTCCTTACAGTTCAGCTTGGAGAAATAGGCTGCAGCCTCATTAAGCGTGTCAACAGCCAGAACAGCCAACCGTAAATCTGCCAGGACACAATAAGCAGCAGTGTGTAAATGTAAATGAACAAAAGCATGACACTATGAAAAGCAGATCTGTATTCGTAGCGGGGGTGGAGGTGACGCTGTTACCTGCTTGCCCTTGTCCGTTTGGCCTGAACCCAGCCACCGCCATCTGACAGCGAGCTGCCAGCAGCATGGCGCGGCCTTTGTCCATGACTGCTCCGTGGGCCAGAACAGGCTCGATGGCTTCGTGCAGAACATTCAGAGCCTGCTCAGGAACTCCCAACATCAGCTGTAGAAAGTGGAGAGAGCAAAGTCAACATATAAGCCAAACAAATAAACCAAACATGCATACCTGTGCTGCTTTTATTGTGTATAAAAACCAGCTGTACTGCAAAACAAAGGCAGTGGTGATTTGCATGGGTGGGAAGTGTAACAGTGTTGGAGTGAAGTTTGTTTTCCTGTCTTGGCTGACCTGAGTGAAGGCCAAATGAAGGATGGCTTCTGAGGCCAGGGACTGTAGGTGGTGCTGTCTTGCTAGAGCCAAGGCCTGCAGGAGGAGAGGAAGAGCTGTGGAGAAGCCAGACGACTCCCAGTGCAGCTCAGCAGTGGACAGCATCACTCTGTATGAGACATGAAAGGGCAGTGATGTAGACAAGAGTTAAAACGCAGCTCAGTCTGATCCCTGAAAAAGCACGTGGGCCAAGAAAACACACTTTTTGAGGGAACATCTTATTATACAACAGTTTGTACTTGCGAGGATGATGCATAATGTGACCTTAACACCTTAACGGTATATGAAAATATTCAGACAGAAGCAGAAGCACAGTACCTGATCACCATCTCAGTACATTTAGTCTTCTCACAGTGAACCTGCAGCTGCTGTAAGATGCTGTATGCCTCAGTGCTGCGATTTAGAGCCTTCAGAACTTGAGCTTTCCTGTCAGCAAACACAATGTTACTTCTACAGCACAAATTTTAACGTCTATAAGGCAGACATTGTTGGGAAGATTTACCTGTAAAGGCCCTCTGTTTTGTTTAAGGCAGAGATGGCTGTGACTAGCGGCTCTGCTAAGTGGTATTTCCCTTCGTTCATATGTCTCTCAAACTGAATTTTTAGATCACACAGCATCCAGAGCTGAATTGGGGATTTAAGTAAAAACAAAAAAAACAATCATTGACATCATCTTGTACATCTGCTCGTGTTACACTTGGATGATTTAACACATTACAGAATGAAGCATTTAAGTGGGGTAAGCTAATCTAATACACTTTCTGTCAAATTCTGGCTCTTTAAATGAGAAAACAAAACACAAAGTAGCTCACATCAATCCACACAACACTATTGCAGCCAACCAACAACAGCGGGCACTTATGTTCATGCACAGACATAGCCTACGGGCACAGGACAGCCCAAGGGATTCCTACACATTTTCCAGATGACAGGGTGAATTCAGAGGATTTATAAAACACAGCTGTCCCTTGTTTTTTTTTTGCAGTGAATGGTTTTTGTGCTGCAGAAGCTTGTAGATCAGGTGTTAGTGGCAAACATTTTCTCCTCCCTGTTTCAAAGGGGAATTTTCGAACAAGAAGTAAGTTTCAGCAGCACCACGTGAGACCAATGAAGGCGCTGGCTCGGGCTCCAACCAGGAAGAAGATGTTTGCACCGCTATGGTTCTCACGTTCAGTAAAAACAATATAAACAACTAGCTGTCATTACTTTTCACTCTATTGTGTTTTTGATGACGTGTTGTGTACTCACATGTCATTCATTTGATTGTGTTATATTATAAGGTTTGTTCTGACACATCCACTTCCTCACTTATACTATAAGACTGAAATATTTCTCTTAGTAGCAAAAAGTAGTTCAGATCTGGGCTGCAAAATGCAATGACAACACATTTGTTCAAAATGGACTAAAAACTAATGTAAGTTTTTGATGATTGGTCGACCATATTACAATAATTAATAAAATGCAAATATGGAAAAACAGCATTTAAGCTACTAAGAAAACAAAACAAAGTTGAAAAGCAAGTCAAACTACAGTAACTGGTCCCTGTGATGGTAATTTAGATGGTGCCGTCACAGTTACTCTTACAAAGAGGTAGGTAACTGTTTGCTAAAGGAAGATAACTATATCTAGTAAAATATAGCTGGTGTATTAGCTGGAACTGGACAAGGCTACAAAGTCTGCCTATGTCTCCAGCGGCCATTTGTAACTAGAATTAAATGTAATTTGTAACCATTGTTTTGAAAGTGGCCCTCTTTGTACTTTGGTCTCTTATTTGACATAAGTAAACAAGGTAGTTGCTAAAACCAATTATCATGTAAAAAGCCTACTGTTAAACCTCTCAGCTTTGGGCTCAAGTGGAATCTGTATGATTTGATGAGGTTTATCTACCTTTAAATCTTATATTTAAATGCACTAAATTTCTAAATGAATTCATTATGTTAATTTGAATATAAATTTGAATAGTAGATGGAAAGCCAGGCATTTAGCAAAACAGAAACAGATTTAATCCCTATGAACTAATAATTAAAATCAAAGTACTTTAAATGGATGAGGAAGCAGGTCTGCATTCAGAAACATCAACCAAAGGCAGAAAGCAGTATTTGTGCGTTTTACTTATTATGTACTTTTTGGGTTAAAAATTCTACAAAGGCATTCCAAATAGCTTTGCTCAGTTTGCCTGCCTGAAAACCTAAAACTCATGTTTCCTAACATCACCCTTTGCTGCTCTCTGCCTTTGTACAAGAGGGCAGCACTGACCAACACATTATGGTTCAGAGAACGCACCTTGGCATGCTGTGTGTGAGGAGGAAACTGTTCTTTCAGATGCTGAATAATCTCTGAAACAGCACAGTACAGGCCCTGCAACAAAAGCAAAGGTACATGGGACAATGAGTCAAGTGTTTAACTGCACCTAGGAGCTGGAAAGCAGACCTGATCAATGTTTATTACCTTCATGCCATACTGGGAAGGTAATAAAACCTCCCAGTGACTGGCTAATAGATATGCAACAGCGGGGCAGAAAACAGGCAGACGAGATCAAATCAAATGTGTTACCTGCTCAGCATGGAGCTCGGCCAGGTGGCAGAGAGCCACAGCGAAGGCCTCTGTGTTGTTCTGCTGGACCCCGAAGTTGACTGGCTCCAGACTGCTTATGTTGAGAAGCAGCTGGGCCTGCTGCAGAGCCATGGTGCTGCGCAAGACACAGGAGGCCACATTAATGACTTTCAGAAAAAAAGCAGTTTTCTGTGATGCTTACTTTCATGCTCTTGAAGAGTCTAACTGGTGCAGAGGATCATCTGCTGTCCAAAAAGTGAATCCATGCATGAAAACATCTGAGACGTTTCACAGATTTGATAGAATGTGAATAGGGAGAAGCTTGTGTTCTAGAATGCAGTCAACAGTGAACAGGAGTGACAACTGTGTGTTGGGGTGGCAAGGTGAAAAGCCTGACCTCTTTCCGTACATCCTCCATATGGACGTAGTCTGAGCCAGGCTGATCTCAATCAGCTCCGACAGACTGTGCTTCCAGTGCAGGATGTCTGTGTCCTTCAGAGCATCCATCAGTTTGTGTGCTGTCTTACCCTGTGTCGCCCCCTGCTGGACCAAAGACTGAATGCCCAGAGATGCCAAGTACTACAGGAGAGAGGATCGTCACAGATCAATATACAAAGGTCAGGTTACATCAAGCGACATAACTGATACATGAAATATCCTGTGTTGTGTTTCCACTAATGTGACAAGTCACATATTCATTTGCAGTTCCTCTGGTCCTATAAGTCTCTATTGATGTAGTCTTCTATGCCCTCTTCTAGAGAAAGTGCAGCTGACCGGTAGTGGAAGAGGTATTAGATATTTATTTTGTATTTAGATTCTTTACTTTAGTAAAAAAGAAGTTCAGTACAGTAAAACTACAAGTAAAAAGTATACAAGCATCAGCAGCAAAACGCAGTAAGTGTATTAATTTAATTATTCCAATTAATTTCTGGCTGAAATATTATATATGACATTGTTAGATTATTAATAGTAAAGCATCCGTTCGTCAGCAGCCTTTTACTGTTGTATCTGCTGAAGGTGGAGCTGGGTTCAACTAGTTCATATACAGTTTTATATATACACTATATTGCCAAAAGTATTGGCCCGCCTGCCATGAACTTTAATGACATCCCATTCTTAATCCGTAGGGTTTAATATGGAGTTGGCCCACCCTTTGCAGCTATAACAGCCTCAACTCTTCTGGGAAGGCTTTCCACAAGGTTTAGGAGTGTGTTTATAGGAAGGTTTGACCATTCTCCCAGAAGTGCATTTGTGAGGTCAGGCACTGATGTTGGACCAGAAGGCCTGGCTCTCAGTCTCCGCTCTAATTCATCCCAAAGGTGTTCTATTGGGTTGAGGTCAGGACTCTGTGCAGGCCAGTACAGTTCCTCCACACCAAACTGGCTCATCCATGTCTTTATTGATCTTGCTTTGTGCACTGGTGGGCAGTCATATTGGAACAGGAAGGGGCCATCCCCAAACTTCCATGAAGCTCTCTACACACTGTTCTTGAGCTAATCTGAAGGCCACACCAAGTCTGGAGGTCTGTCGCTATTGACTCTGCAGAACGTTGCAGATTTCTGCGCACTGTGCTCCTCAGCATCTGCTGACCCTGCTCTGTGATTTTATGTGGCCTACCACTTTGTGGCTGAGTTGCTGTTGTTCCCAGTTGCTTCTACTTTGTTATAATACCACGAACAGTTGACCGTGGAATATTTAGTATCGAAGAAATTTCACGACTGGACTTACCGCACAGGTGTCAACCTATCACGGTACCATGGCTGAATTCACTGAGCTCCTGAGAGTGACCCATTCTTTCACAAATGTTTGTAGAAGCAGTCTGCATTCCTAGGGGCTTGATTTTATACACCTGTGGCCATGGAAGTGATTGGAACGCCTGAATTCAATTATTTGGAGGGGAGGGCCAATACTTTTGGCAATATAGTGTATATAGGGACACATGATTAATAGAAGAGGAGAGAAGATTTTTGCTGAGATATCAGATTATTTGAACATTTATTGAAATGAAACTATGTGAGAAGGTGAGGGGGAAAATCATTATTTAGTGGAGCTATTAACAAATCAAACATCTAAAATGTGACCCCGACTACAC
>OMNN01041434.1:0-12614 GCA_900302755.1 Chromis chromis
GTTTTAAATCTCTAAGCACGCACGCACGCACGCACGCACGCACGCACGCACGCACACACACACACACACACACACACATACACACCCCATCCAAAAAGGTTAGGTTTTGAAAGGAGAACAGGACACAGAGAAAGAAAGAGCTAGTTGGTGCAGGGGCACTTTGGCCCTGAAGAGCCAAGTACATGTCTCCCTGAATGAAACTGTCATTGCCGAGAACAAAGTGAGCATGGTAGCAGCCTGAGCAGACTGTGGCCTCGAGCACTACTCTCCATTTGTGGGATGGTGGGAACCCAGTCCTGTCTCCTGACTCCAGCTTGCTGCTCCCTCTTGTGCTCCATCTCCCTCACTTTCCCCTCCATCCTTTTATCGCCCTTTTTCAAAGGCTCTATTTTTAACATTTTCTCACCTGTATAGTTCTTGTATACATAATGGAAATTAGAGGATGGTTTTATCATTCTGCATGGACGGCAAAGTTGGAGCTCTCCATCAGTTGTCATGTTTAGTCACTAGTCTCATTGTAGTCCTTGTATGCTGAGACTGAGTTTCTCTTTTTGGCACACTTGCATCTCCCCTTTTTTCTTGTTCCTGTCTCTTGCTCTCCTGAGTCCTCTGTCTCTCCTCTCTCTTTCTCTTTTCTCTCCTCTGCTATGGACCACCTTTGAGAGAGAACATACAGTAGATGGTGTTTTTCTGAAAGGCAGACAGATGGACCTTAATGGATGCCAAGCTTGGCTATCTGTGGGGTGTTGTGTCTGTACTCACCAGTATGCATCCGGCTTGGCAGAGTGTACAATGGCAGCACCATCAGAACCACTCAGTCTGGAAAGGCACAGGCAGAGAGAAAAGATGATGCAGAACAAGCAGAGCTAGATTTAAACAGTGGAAGTCTGTTCTAGGCAGCAGTGTACTGACTTTGCAATCAATAAACACCTCTTTCTGTTTTTCTTTTTCTAGTTCTCACTCTCCTCTCTCTCTGTCAGCAGTGTATGACAAATGAGTACAAAACACCATCTGGCTGCACCCATCCATGTGTGCCTCTCCAATTAATGATGTTTATTCTCTGTTAGGCCTACCTATCACTACCATTCTCTTCTTATTTACTCTTAATCTACTTCCCCTCTGCACATCTTCAGTCATGCATGATATCCATGAGCAGAAGCTCACATTTCTTATTGAGTCTGTCTGATTGTCTTGGAGGATGCACACCCTTAACTTAATACACATGTGCTTCGAAAGACACTACTCTGTGTTAGGTGGTCTGTAATTACTTAAAAACTACAACTTAATGTTCATACTGTTTGGGAGATTGTGCATCTTTGGTTCCTGGAAGAGAATAATTTCAGGAGTGATGAAACTAGTGTGCATCTTTCTGTCATTGCTACAATTTTTAGGTTGCCCCATACCATCATGTAAGCTGTTATCATGTAAGGTGATGATAGACACTCATACGATAATAACTTTTCTAGTTCCATGCAATGTTTGTCTGCATGTAAATGTGATAAACGCCAAAAGTAGCTAACACCCCTCAATGCCAACCAGCTGAAGTAGGCTCGGAGACCTTGCAGGCAGGTTGTAGGTAGGTGGTTTTTGTCAGCTTGGCAGCCCCTTTTCCCCCGATGGCTGTTATTACCTTCATCAGGCTAATGAAGGAGTTGGATTGGATCATATTAACCTCCTGATCTCAACCTCCCAGGACACCACAGTTACAACAGGCTGGACTGCACTGTTCACTGCTCCCATTATATATGCGTGTGTGTGAGAGAATGGTGAGCCCATCCCACCTGCACGTAGACACCACATCTCCCACATGAATGTTAATCATCTTTTTAATTGGCTTCCTTGACTTGGTGACCTCTACTTGAGACGGCAAGGCTGTATCACCGCTCCTCCTTCAATGCTGTTATGCTGTGTTTTTTTTTGTTGCTTTGCCTATATATGTGTGTGTGTGTGTGTGTGTGTGTGTGTGTGTAGTCTTTTCAGCATCCATTCCCTCTCAGTAAAGATTCTGGCATGGAGGCTGTGTGACCTTTGACTTCCAGCTATCCTCTTGTCCTCCACTTTAATCATTATCCATCTTCAGTCCTCACACCCTTTACTCATTTATCCAGCTATTTGGTCCTTCTATGAACCAGCTAATACTTTTGAGACAGATACTTGACAGACTCATACTGAAACCTTGTAACCAGGAGAGCAGTAGAGAGCAAAACTCTAAAACTGGGATGTGTAAATCACCTGTGATGAATGATCTAGATGTGATAAGTGGATAATTGGAATTATCCACTTAAAGCGTTTTACTAGAAATTAACAGATGTGACTTTCCTGAAATGTGTCAATAATAATCACTTCTGTATCTCATTTGATGGGTTAATGTGAGACAAGCGACCATGATCAGCCATGTCAGGTGAAGCAGCTTTTAGTCAAGCAATGCATACTGACATTTTTAAATCCCTTATAACAGCCTTTCTTTTACATTTTTTGTTTACATAAAAATCTGGCAAGCTTAGGTCCAACAACCCAACTTTAACTGGACTCCGACTCAGACAGCAAAACAACAATAAAAAGCCTCAGTCTTCTGGCCTGACTGTTGGCATTTACTTGAAACACCTGAAAGCAGGCTTTTTTTTGTATTTATTACCACAGAAATATGTAGGAAGAGAAACCGCTACTCTCTACTGCCAATCACAGTAAATATCCAGGCTTTTGCCTGTTTTGCATACTTTTTAATTTCCTTATTTTTGCCACCAAGTATGTTTTGACTTCCCATCCTTAATTGTGGTGGTCTCACTAATACAAAGGAAAAAGCATATTTTTTCCAACAGTGATGTTTGTTGTGCTCACAGTTCACACACCCATAGCATCTTGCTAAGTAAATTTGACACTTATTCTCTTTTAATACTTTATTTATTTCTAGCCATCTTTCCCCACCATCTTTTTCCCTATTTGTCTTTAATTTTGTTCTTATTTTTGTTGTATATTTTGTTGTCTTGATGTCTGCCTCAGTCTGTCTTTGAGTGATTGGCAGGACAAACCATTTACTACTCTCTTCTTTTACTCTATCTGCATTGGCCTGAAGGCTGCCTCATCCTCTTAACACACAGGTTACAAACAACAGAGAAAGCTTAAGATGTCTGTCTCTGCCATGGCAATCACACACAAATGCGTGACAGAATATTATTTTGTATATTTTGAAATTGTATAAACATGTACACACATTTGATTTAGTGTAGAAGACATTTGTTATTTCAACTCTCAAGTCCCGTATGTTCCTTTAAGTCTAAGCTTTTTATTGCTCTCCTACGTGCGGTAACTAGCGAGGTTCTGTCTTGTGTGCCGAGTCCCTCCTGTCAGCTCAGACCCGACAGGAGGGACTTGGTCTGGTCTTGCCCCAGAGGGTTCCTTCCCTGCCATCCCTCCCCTCCATATCTCCATCTGCCCATTGCTCCTCATCTCCAGCTCTGTGGCTCTCCTGAGGGGCAGACAGGTGGTTCTGACCCTAAAGAAACAGTAATCCCGTAGGGAACAACCTGCCTAATCCTGGCCACCTCTCCTGGTCTTGTCTTCCTCCTCTTTAATTTATTGCCCCTGCAACTGAAAGGCAGGCAGACTTCTTTAACCAGTTTCATTCTCTCTCCGCCTCCTCTATGTAGCTCAGAAACACACATGGAAAGACAATTTACAGCAGATGTGATAAGACAAAGCTGCAGGCCATTCAAATAAAGGCAAATTATTATCAGATAACTTAGAACAATTTAAATTATTGCAGCAGCTTTGTGTTCATCAGAGTAATTATGTTTAATCTTGTGTGTTTTCCGACCTGCAGTGCTATCACTGACATAAATAATAGAGCATATAAACACAACAGACCACAGCTTTAACTAGAGATGCACTGATATGGTATTTCAGGGGAGATACTGATAAACAATAATTAGCTGCTTACCAATTCTAATGTGAAACCAGCATGATAACCAATAATATAAATCTTACAAATGCAGAAACAAAGGCGTGTAGTCGTACACGCATTATTAACAAATATTTTTGGTATTTTTCAATTTTTTTTATTTTGGAGAATATTTTTTAATTTTTACTTTTTTAGTAGTAGGCTCCAACCATTTGCAGTAGTAGTGACATGTTTTTTAACAAAACACTGCAATAGTAAAACAAGTTTTTAAAAACTAAAATTCAAAAAAGAAGCAGTTTATTGTTATGTATTTCTTGTTTTTGCTGTACCAAATTGTACTGACCCTTGGCCTCAAAATCAGGATATGTAGCAAAGCACGATTTTTGTGTACCATTACACCCATACAGAAAGATGAGAAAAATATTTTCAGACTTATAAACGTATTTTTCTAGCACAACACTGTTTTCTGTTGACAAGAATGTATATGCTTGAAAACGCATATATATGTATATATGGAATAACTTTACCCAGACATTAATGGTTATATAAAGCTGCAGCACTGCACAGTTTTGAAAAGGTTGCAGCCTTTAACATTTTACCGGCTAACAGCTCTGTGTCCTCATCCTGTCCTCCTCCCTTTTCCTCTCAGATGTACAGAGGCTCGCTGCTGGCAGAGAGCAGGAAGGGCTGGTTGGTATCAGCCTCAAAGTCTACAAGAATCCAAATTAATTTTATTGTGACAGCTATGCGTGTGCTAAGTCCACTTTTGTGGAAACAGACGGCAACACAGAGATTAGAGGACAAGAGCCACGCAAGTATCACCACTCAGAAGTGGTTTTGGTTGTGTTTGCTCCACTGCAGATCCTGGACATCTGGGCATCATTATCATCTGAGATTCCATTATCAGACAATAAAATTGTTTAATTTTCTTACCTATCAGCGAATAATGCGAGCTACCAGCATATTATGAAATGTTTTTGACTGGTTGTTGCAAAATTGTGCACTCATCACTTTTGCAATTTAATTATTAGGTCACTTTTTGAACAGTTCATGAACAGCCGGTGGTTTTTGAACTGTCTCAGACCAGTTATTTGATCTACACACGTCAGCTTTCTCCCCAGCCCAAACAAACAAAGCAAACAAACCAGAGTTTGTTTTAACTGAACAAAACAAGCTAGGTGTAACACTCACACAGAATTTCTTGCGTGTGTGCGCATCTACCTAGAGGCACACCTATAGTAAGTTCATGGGTCGTTGTCGGGGTTTGTACTACAGAAATGGTGGCAAAAGAACAAGGAGTGTGGCTGTGTGACTTTGAATTCCACTTTCCCTGCTGTTCCCTTTATCAGTCTGCTCACGGAGCCAGCAGCAGGAAATGGTGAAAATCCAAGGCAGGGAGAAGATTCAGATTGCAATAACATTTGCGCTGAATGACATGTTTCATCTTCTTCCCCACCTTCCCTCACTTGTTTTATCCCTCTGTCATTCACCAACTCACTGGTGGGGAAGAAAGAAGGAAATGCAGTAGCATGCATGTGCATTTCACAGATGTTAATAGTAGCATAGGACATGTAAAACAGAGAAGACTATATTCTTAATCCATAAAAATTGCAACAGTGAATAATTGGTCCACAATTAATCACTATGAAATCTAATTAAACACACCTGAAGAGGACTGGTGTTAAGTCGGTTATTGTCTGTGATGGCTCATCATCCATGGTTCTGAACCCAACCTCAACCTCATCACGCTGCAATTAGCACGTTCTCTCTTACGCACTATCTTGAGTTCTTCCTTCTCTTATTTCTCCTTGAAACATCACCCTGTTGCTAATCCATCTTATTAATTTATTTTCTCTAGAGAGAATTAGTGCTGTTTCTTCTCCTGTCTCATTCATGTAGATTTTTAAGTCGGCCACGATCCCCAGTGAAGGTGCATTCTGTGTACATAGGCCCCGCTGTACCACTTACAAAATTGCTTTGCCCACTTGTACTGTCCTTTTAATTTCATACACATGCACTTCAGTCCCTAATCACCCAGGTCCCTCACATCATTGTAAAATAACCTCCTTCCTAATCCACCTGGTTCTGCTCGGCTTCTCCAGGGGAGTTTTCAAGTGTCCTAATACGCTACGCAGGAAGAGAAGGCAGGTAACAAGGCAGGCTGAGAGGCCCGGGCAGTTTTAATCTGCCCTAGTACTCCAGTGGCGAGGAGAGGGACCCTGCAGGCCCCTGGCCAATCTCTCTGCCTCTCTTTGAAGGTCCCCTTAATCCCTTTACTGAGAAGCAAGGAAATGCAGAAGTGTGCATATGCCTGTGGGTCGATTTTAGGGGAGTTGCTGTTAGAACTCTACGTCTCCAAAGGCTCAGTGCTGATTGAGACTTGTGCACATTGTCTCTCTGCCACTTTGTCTCTCGCATATGCCACTTTATACATTGTCCACCCACAGTAGTTTCTGAACTTCCCCAGGGCCCATACTAGGGCCAAACTTCAACATCTGTGAAGTGGGAACTCACATACAAACACACACATAGTGCTTTCATCTCTGCCTCTTCAGCGACAGTGTGTCCTAGTGTTTAGGAAGGAAAATAGGATTGTGTAGAGCTCAGCGTTTAGAGAGCCCAAAGGCTGCCCATCAAATTCAGCTTCTACAGTCTGTGATGCCTTGCTTTGCCAGCCATCGCTCAAGTCATTTCAAACTCCATTCTCTCAGTCTTCAGTCCCACCAGCCAGCTGTGGACTGATGGCTTTCTTTGTTCCCTCCATGGTGTCTTGAATGCAGAGGGGTTGCTTCAGTTTTTTATTTATTTATTTATTTTTTGACTCACTTGGGTTCATTTGCTTTGTTTATCCGAGTCTCCATCTTTTCTCTTTCACACTCCTTTTGTTTGTTAGTGGTGATGTTCACTTACTGTCTGTTTCTGACTGGTTGTCCCGTGGTAGAACTTGGGTTGGGTCGTCTTTTTTATTGTTGTTCAAAAAGCTTTGTTGAAATCCCAGTGTTTTTGTCTTGGCAGAGCAGGCACTCAACATCTGTAACACTAACATACTAAATAAAATAGAATATGCTGGTGTTTTCTACAATGCATTGCAGGGACTGCTAGGATGCCTGATAGCTATGCAAGCTACTCAATGATATATGGAGGATGTTAGGAAGTGTGTTGAATGAAGAGAGACTTGCATCTTTGCAGATCTCGACAATTTGAGCTTTATTAGGTCGCATGGTGCCACATAAGCTAAGAACACCAAAGGAAGGTCTCTTAAAAATAGTTCCTGGCCTGTACATGTGCTCATCCATCCAAAGGGTTCCAGATTTGAATCCACATCTTGCAGGAGGTCCTTAGATCCCTGTTTTAGGAGAAAGCTCCAGTGATCAGCTCTGAGTCAGGATCTCTGAATCTGATGCAAATCCCCTAGCAGTATTTAAAGCTCCCAAATCATCCCTGGCCAAATCCCTTCAAGATATTCCCTGCTCGATTGGATGGCATTAAAGGATCGCAGCGACAGAACAATACACCGTCTGGCAGTGTGATGGAATGAGGAATAGGGGGAGGGGTGGGGAGAAAGTGGAAGGAGAAATGGAATAGAAGTGCACGAATAAGGTAGAGCTTAGAAGTGCAAATTGGGAATGGGAGTGGAGGCAAGGGAAAGAGAGGGAATTTTATTGTTAGGCAGGGAACAGATGATCATGAGAGAGAGGACAGCAGACACAGACAGCTGTTTGTTGGGCTGTACAGCATAGTTGGACCTCATGCTCTTAGCCTGTAACATCATCTGTTTGTCAAAGCCCCATGCAGGCCAACAAGCTTTAATAATACATCTAAATCGTGTTGTTAAATCTGTATATATTTTTCTAGGTTATTTATATGAAGTTTAATCCGCTCTTAATGCTGTTATGTTACATGAAATACCAGCCCAGTTCCTAAGGATAAACAAGATCACTCAGAATTTCCGCTCAGCTTTTCCTCTTGTACTATTGGAAATGCTTTTGATGGGAGAGAAAAACTGATTTTTTTTTTCTTTTTTGTTCAGTTCTAGAGAGTGCAATAAGCTAGTAGAAAAACATTTTTTTTTGGCTCTCTTTTTCTCTCTCTCCTTTCTCCTGTCGGTGGCACTGAGTCTGTGTATGGGTCTGTCAGCAGATATTGATGGGGCTAGCACAGAGCACCAGGGCTGCCCACTTCACTCTTCTCCAGCACAATAAAAGGCTGTTATAAGCCCCATAGATCCAGAAACCAGTGCCAGTTCAAGGGCTCAGACTGTGTCTGCCACCCATACCTACATGGCATGTTATGGATAACCCCATAGAAGTTGTGGGAGTGAACCATGCTCTGCCAGTTAAATTAACACTTCTCTACAACATATTGTAACACCCCAAGCACCCAGTAGTGCTACACCAGACAGAACAGAGCCAGCAGTTTTAGTCTGAGGCCTTGGCACTTAGGTGCTTTGTTATGATGCAGAAAGAGAAGTATTAACAGAAGAGTTAGTTTCTGACTTTGTAATGTGCCACTTTCAACTGTACCTCAGTAAGCTGTGTGATTGACAGTAATGGGGCGGAGCAGCCGTGATGTGTTTGTAATAATCTGACTGGAGTCAGGTTCACTTCTATGCTAATGAGCTAGTGTGTTGGTGGTTTAGCATGACTAATGGCGCACATCGCTAACAGAGCTGTCTGGGAGCGAGGACGGGAGCAAAGGAGTAAAGGAGAAATAAAGAGGCTTTACGGGAGTGTTGTGAAGGTATAAGACAGTGAGAAAGGAGAGTTGCAGGAGATTGCGTTGTTAGTCTTTGGGGAAAGGAAAATACAGTTGAGGCCTGATTCCCTTGGCAGATATGTTCACAAAAGCTGAGGAGCAAGGCAAAGGTAAGAAAATTGCCTGTGAAAGTAAAGCAGTGAATTTGAGAAAGAACGTACAGCACACTTAGAGTTTTTTTTTGTTTGTTTTTAAAAAGAAAAGAGAAAATATTATGTTTGTATACTGTTTTAGGTGTTTGTTTTTCCCTGTAGTTCTACATGGTCTTGCCATTGAAAAGTGAAAAGAGTGTAATGTGTTTTTGCATCTTGTATATATGTATATTTCACTTTCCTTGTAGTCCTTGAAAATGTTTTGCATGAGTGGCATGTGAGGATTTTTTTTTTTTTTTTTTTTTTTTTTTGCTGGAGCAGTAGTGATTTATGGTCCTGTCTATGAAAACATGGGAATCAGGTTTACTGCACATGTGTTTTCATTTCTTACTCCAATCCAGATTCCAAGTTTGCTTTAGTTGACTTGAATTGATTAAACTTCTTGTCACTTATTTATTTAGTGTGGAGATGTTTTGAAGCTTGGTACAAGCACTCATTCCTTCCTCTTCTGTAACCCTCCACTTCTGGAGAGTGTAGAATTGTTGATAAGTCGTCTTGGCAGCGTGGCAAGAGTAATCATTTCCCTCCAGATGTTAGAGTTTGGGAAGGAACCAAAAGGGAGTGAGGAGAGGGAGGGGAACGGAGAGAAAACCAGCTGCCGCCACTACCAGTTCCACCCCAGTACATGAAGTCATCTACTCCTCCCACCCTGAGGCTCCCAATATCACCTCTTCCACTCCACTCTGCTGAATTTTTCCCCTCCCCTCTCATTCTCAGTTCTACACATACTGCCTCTCTCTGTATCCCAGGAGGCAGTCAGGGCAGGCTGTGTTTACTGCTGAGGTAATTGGAGTAGTTTAGAGAGAGCCTGACCCTGGCCCTACTAAGGCCTAAGATATGTGTGTGTATGTGTGTGTGTGTGTGTGTGTGTGTGGTTGTGTGCGTATACTCACATGTGTGTATACGCCTGTTTGTGATGACTGGCAGTGAGGCCAGAGAAGGAAAGCAGGCCTTAGCCAGTGTCAGCCCACTAGGGAGCAGACAAATTGGCTTTCACTACACTGTCTGTCTTTTCTTGTCTCATATTCTCTAGCTATCCCTTTCTCCTTCCTACATATCTCTCCATCTCTCCACCAACTCAAAGACAATCTTTCACGCTTTCTCTTGTACTTGCTCTGCAGCGCTTTTTCTCCTCCTGGTACTCTTTTGTTCCACCTCTCCTTCTGTATCTCTCTCTCCTCATCATTTCGTCTCTCTGAGCTGAGCTCGTAGCTGAGCTGAGCTGCATAGACTCTTGCCAGATATGAGCAAAAACTCCCCCTCAGTTGCAGCCATAGACATGAGCAAATTCATCCAAGCTAATCCAGGCGCCTGTTGTGTTTATCTGTGAGTGAGATGGATAGGAAAAGGCCTGGTCTTAGGGTGTCAGGGGGAAAGTGGGGGTGCAGACAGTTCATCTGTTGCTTATTGTCATCCAAACACACATTGAACACAAGCCTATTGTCTGTAATAACTGGTATTAGCCACAGGTTGTATTCATCAAACATATTGACACCAGCTTTGATCAGACGAGGCACAAAAGAGTGAAGTGTGACAGTGATTTAGTATGCACCTAGTGACCTCATCGCAGGGTTGTCAGGTAGGCAGTGGGACACGGCTCACCTACTTTAGCTCATCACACTCCCATCTCCCTTCTCCTCCCTCTTCCTATTCCCTCCTTCCCTCATCCCTCTGTCTTGCTTGTCCCTGATAGCTTTTACCGCTCTGCTGATTTCACAAATAGGCCTCATTGATTGAATCTGATTCTTGTGGATAGAGCAGCTTTATTGAGTGGCTTTTTCGCTGATGGACAGGAGCGTGAGGGTGTGTTTGTTTGTTACACACATGCATGTGTGCATGTTAGGGATGATAAAAGAAAACTTCCCCTTCCTTATTGCTCTCATTCTGTAATCCAGCAGCTATTCCTCTCCTGGGAATTCCAGCCGCCAGATCATTACAGACTCACACATGAAGCGTTCTCACACAGGGTCCTAGTGATAGCTGCATCTGAGGTAATGTTTTATTGTGGGTTGGGCATGCTGACTGAGGAGTCTGTTAATTGTCACGACACTTTGAGCAAGGCAACATTAAAGTGTTAACTGCTCTCCCTGGCGCTGTTCATCATTCACCTAAGCTGTGCTTCTAGGGTGGGAAGCTGGCCAAGTCAACCCAGAGCTACATGATTTAAGTCATTCCATTTCTACTCCAGCAGTGTCACCAGCATCACTTTTTTGTTTTCTTCTGATCTCACCGCTCCTGTCTGCAGCCATTTTAAATCTGCCATCTTATTTGTTGTGTAGCTCAGACCACGGCGCTAATATTGCCAACACTTTCGAAAAATCTGTGGAGTACTACACAAAACAAAAACAGAGAAGTGGGGAAATGTTGCAGGAGGGAATTTGTATTTTGATGTGGGAAAATGAGCTTGTTTCAGATGTAAATCAGAAATGATCTGTCGGGGTTTGGGGGCTTTAGCTAACAAACTGTGTTAGTGAGAAGATGGGGCTATATCAGCAGCCCTCCACTGAGGATACACACATTTCACACACAGCAGCGCACACCTCATCCTAGCAGCAGCATCTGTGCTCTTCCCCTCTTGCTGCCCTCTATTTTGCGTCTCTCTCCTCTCAACAGGCAGTGTGCCACCAATGTAGAGTTGGATGGATGGTGGCACCCTCTTCCCTTGCGCCCATTTAACCCCTACAACCCTACAGATCCATCATTATACAACACACACAAACACACACAAGCAGCTCTAACATTCATATCCCAGCATGCATTTGTCCTGATCTGCAGCCTGCTATATAGCACCCCCCCCCTTTCTTCCTCTCCTGTTGAGTCTCACCTCTAACAACCCACTAAATGTGCTCATTATTTTGTCTGATTTTAAAATGTTAGTCTGTTGTTAGGTGCAGCCAAATGCACACAAAGGATCTGTGGGCCTTTGCATTCATATTGCTTGGCTAAACCCTGCTCACAAGGGCTATCTGCACTTTATTTAAGAGGGAAGGCTACTAGTTCATTTAAATTATTGTTGGGAAGCAGCATGTCTGTGTGTTAGGGAAAGCTTGTGACATGTATGGATAGATAATGTTTATACAACTCTCCATACAGTGGCAAAAGCAGAGATACATGTTTGATTTATTGTTGTCACAATAAACATATTGAGCTTTGAATTTATTACACATATATCCCCTTCATGGTTTTCATCTGGTGAAGTTCTGTTCCCATTTTGTATAGGCTTCTTCCCTCTACTTTCCTCATTCCTCAATTTTGTCTGGTAGGATGACTTGGCCCCATTCCAAAGAACTGCTGACAGTTTTTGGGGAGACATACACATAGAAGGAAAGAAAAAAAACAAGTGTTTTGACTTGTGTGAGTCATTAGTAAATTGTAGCAAGCTTGTTTCTCAATTTTTTTTCTTCTTTTTTTTTATTTTTTTTTACTATACAAGGTTGTAGAGGTCATGGTCTGATTGACTTTGTGATGTAAATAACTAAAGAAGACCACAGAGAAGTGGAGGAAACAGAAATAGCGATGAGAAATTGGATTCAATAACTGGCCTTATTTTAGTGTGATAGGCGGCTATTTCAGGGCTTGTTCATTCATGTGTGCAGTTGTTTACATAGAGATTGCAGCATCTAATTAGTAGTGATCCCCGCTCTCTATTGAAGAGGGTTTATTGGCCCATGTTAGCAATGTTAGCCATTGACCTGGGCCATGTTCAGTTAGTGTTGATGCTGCATGTCAAGTGGTCCTTTGCTCACCTCTAAGGCTGATTATGAGGGAACAAAATAGGGCTTCACACTATTTAACGTTATGTGTGTGTG
>OMNN01041440.1:0-11364 GCA_900302755.1 Chromis chromis
AACTGACAATCATTGTGAATTTTATTTAAGTTTTTATATGTTGAAGTTGATTTTCTGTAATATTTATTTTTTGGACTGATTCTGTGAAATAAAGTTTAAAAATATGACAGTTAGCCTGACAGTTAGCCTGACAGTTAGCCTGACAGTTAGCCTGCCTGAACCAGGTTAGTTTCCTTGCATAGACTAACAGAGTTTGAACTATGTTGAATTTGCTTTAGTGAAATAACCTGACCATTCCCACTAACTGACATAAGCCTGGCTTATTTGGTAAACTTGGTATATGGAACAAGGCCCAGATATGAGATTCAGATCAGGGAGTCAAGCTCTCAATCTGTGCCAACAAAGAGACACACAACATTCTAGACAAATAAAGAAAGTCATTCAGCAACTTCACCCCACTGATGGTAGATGGCCATAAGCTGCTGGGTGTATTCTATAGAACAAGGTGCTGATGTTCTTACATATGAAGCTGGAACTCCTTGGTGCTGTCCTTGCCCCCAGCAAGTGCCACATACATGAGGCCTAGGTTAGACCAGCTGGGACCATCAAGGCTTAGTGTGATTTTGTAGATGGAACCTATGAAAGAAATAATACGCCTTCATACATACAGCATAGTGTCAAAATGATACATGGTTAGTTATCACACACATCACTGTTGGGGTGACGTCCTACACAATGCTGACAAAAAAAGACAAAGAAATCTGTTATACCAATACTTTTTTAGTTTGATATGTATTATTATTCCACTGGCAAGTACAGAAAACTACATTTCCTTCCCAGTACCTCTCTGAGTTGAAAACTTAAAGAAAATAGCTTTGTTTTTGAGGATCACAAAGCATTTTGACTCTACCCAACATCAGCATAGCATATATATAGCAGGACACATGAGCCTAATGAACGGTGAATGCTACCACAGCACAACAAACTGTGTGTTATCCTTCAAATGAGCTGAAAGCATTCGAAACACCACAACTGGAAACATTTTTTAGTGCTTCTTCACAGCAATAAGGTGTGAGTTCTTAAGTTCATTTTTACCAGGACAAGAAGGTCAGGATACTTACGGCCAAAGGGCTTTGAACGGCCTGTGCTGAGGAAGTACTTTGTCTTTGAAATGCCATCAGTCACAGTGAACCTGTCAGCATAGTAGCCCATCAGAGGACACTGGTTGTCTGCACATGGGAAACACTTTCCCTGTGAAGACAAGGACATGGTGAGGTGTAAAGAATGAGCTCAGCCCATGATTGAGTGTACCAGTCTCTCTTCTTTCAATGAACAGCCAGAGAAAAAGTGATAACCCTAAAACACTTTCCCCCTATATTCCTTTCAAATGTTGCAAATTGCCACTTTATGCATTTGACAGTGAGGCACTGTGCTTGTTTTGCAGTAAGTTACTCTATGGGACCAGGGAGACTGTGCGGCTGTCAACTATGGCTGCAGGAATAACACCAGAGAGCGTTTATGAGGTGACCGACAAGGAGGTGCTGTCATCTTTCAACAGGGACATAGTCATATGAGGTCATTCTTGGCGCTCCCTGGGCCTCCTTTGATCGGGACATGTGTCCAGAGCAGGGATAAACTGTCATTACGGCCAACAGCTGCAGATACAAGCCCACACCAAGGAGGCAATGACTAGAGCCTATTTACATCGTCCGATCCACCACAGCGAAAATCCAATCTTGCCGAATCAACTTCTAAAACCAAAGAAAAGGTTTGCAGCCATATCAATGTCATCCAGCAGTAACAGGTGGCAGCCTGTACATGCTGGAATGGTGGGGATGTGGCCTTTCTCCTTCCAGACCTTCTTTTGTCTGAGCACATCTGATAGCCCTGAGTCACATTTTAAATTGAGGACATAAGATGCCTCCAAGATCCCTCGTGTAGCTCCTTCCACCGGAAGCTTTGCTGGGATCATTAAAGCTTCTCAAGACGCTATTTTTATGATCAAATTCAGTCCAATTTGAACTGTTATCCAACGGGATCCATGGACCCAAATTTTCATTTCAGGGTTTTGGTATAATCTGGTGGCAAACACAAGTTTTTATAACCATCTTAAACTCAGTATGGAAATCAATCATTTGAATTGAATCCTTGTGATTAGTGGAATTTTTCAAGGAGTTGAAGTGCATCAGTGCAGACTGTACATAGACCAGTTCACTGAGATGTGTGCACATGTAGAGGGTAGAAAACTAGTGCAATGTAATGTAATGTCAGAGGTTATGAGGACTGCTAAAATGAATGAGTGGAAAATGTTAATTATCACAAGAAGGAACCCTTGGCCTTCAGAACACAGAACTGACTAACTGCATAGCATAAAGGCAGACATCAGTTTTAAGGTCAGATGTCTCACACAGTTACTGTTCATGATTGACAGCTCTGTGACTGGCATGTTTGTAGGGTTTCAGTGGGGACAAATCTTGTAGTGACAGTTTGTCAGGAGAGAAGCTCTGCCTGTACACTGCAGTCATCTACAATACGGGGTTTTGCATTAATGTAACACATCTGACATATATCCATTGCCTGGTATATTTTTCACAACGCCCACATCCATCACTTGTCTTACACTGGATTAGAAATTTAAAAAAAATTTAAGTCATGGTTGATTACTACAGTGCCTGGGTAGTGCTAGCATGTAACCAGTTGCATGGCATGTTACTGGTAAATTATCAGCCACAGTAGCTTTCCAACCAGCTCTGCTTGTAGTCACTGTATCACCATATTTTCAAACTCACTGAGTTTAAAAAAAAAACTAAGAAGAAAACAAGTGACTTAATGAAATGCTAGAATTACTAATGCCTCTTTAAATTCTGTAAAAATAACCCCTTGGATATGTATCACCTAGCAATAGTTTTCTCTCTAAGTTCACTCAAAGACTTACAGCAGCAAAAGTGTCCTTGTCAGAGCAGGGGTATCCGACGAAGCTTTCAGAGTTAGTAATGCTCTCAGTGTAGTACTCGTAGGCTCGGCCATGGTTGCAGGCATCAAACCTTGAGGTGCCTAATAAAAGATTGGAGGGGAGAAGTGAGATGGTGTTAAAGGAGGTTAAGGTACAAAGAATAAGTGAAGAGATGTGAGTGCAGACTAAAGTCTTGAATTCTATGAACTCAACTTTCTGACCAGGGTTGAGTCACTGCATTTTTAGAACAATTTTAGAAGACGGGGAAACATTTTAGGTCCAAATCTTTCAGGAATGCTATGATTTTGATAATTTGCACTGATTTGATTTGCGTGAAAAACAGGATCCACCCAATAAAAATGAGAATCTTAAAGTCAGAGTAGGATTGTGAGACAGTGATAGTGAGCGACAGACATAGGAAGAGCTCTTGTCTTCCTTTGTTTTCTCTTCCAGCTCAGGGCAAACACCAGGCACTTCAGGACCTCCAACTATGCAGCCCTGGCTCCTACTCTCAGTCTCTTATCTATAGGATCAAAAGTGGCAGATTCAGCTGTGACAACACCCTCCCCCCTCCCCTCCAGATCATGGCATGGCACCAATGCTGCCACTTGAGCCTTGCTGCTCAGCGGTCCATTTCAAAGAAGGCCGTCGTCATCCATTTTAGAAAATATCTGCTCAGATAGGTCTAGCAGGAATAACTCGGCCTGGAGTTTCTCCACGATTTTTCCATTGGGACAACTCCAATATTCCACAGGGCATTGCACTGTAAGTTGCATGGCTGAGAAAATAGGATGTGTGAGTCATTGTGCTATGTGTGGCAAGAATGACTGTGATGTGACTGTGATGAAGCCTGATGTAGACTTCAGAGCACTGGATGTGTAGTGTGGAGATCAGAGGCCACAGCGTGTGCTTTATGGATACATGTGACTCTCTTGCTTTAAAGCAGGAACCAACAGACAGAGCTCGACTATTCAATGATAGCAGATATACACCAATTAAACAGATGAATAAAGGGATTTAAATGTGAGTGACAGTGACTAGTGTTGTTTATTTTCTTTGGGGGGTGGGGGGTGGGGTGTTTGCAGATTAAATCAATGACATGTGACACATTTCCAGAGATGTCAGATGTTTGCGGACACTGGAATCCTTCATCTTTGTGTAGCCAGTTGTGATAAATATTGCATTCCTCATAAACTCCAGGAGAGGACGCTGTTGTTTCTGGAGTACCCCTGTGAGCTAGAGAGAGACCCATGGATGTATGATCAGATGAAAGTCCTCATCCACCCTGACCACCTCTACATCTTGCCACAGTCACTATTGTATTGTTTGTCTTTTGTGTTTCTCAGTGTTTTTTCTTCTCCCCATGACTCCTGTGCTGTCTGAGTATTTCACTGTTCATGTAACTCTCTGCTTTAATCATTTAGCCTGTGTGTCTCCGTTAGTTTGCTTCCCATCTTTGTGTTTCCCCTCCTATGTGATTCCCTGTACCAACCTCATTGGTTTCACCTGTGTCCAGTTAGTGTCAGTTGTCAGTTTGTCTGTGCTCGTTCCATGTGTTCTCGTCCATATGTTTGGTGTGCTTCATTGCTTGCATTCCAGCATTTTCAGTTAGTGCTTCAATTTGTATGCACCTTTCTTTTTGTGTGTGTGTAAATTCCATCCTAAATTGTGGCCTTTTGTTACCTGCTTGACTTTTTGCATTTGGACCTTTGTAAGGTTCACCTTACTATGTGTACTACCTTAAAATAATATGTGTTGTGAATTGGCATCAGATAAATAATATTGTATATCTCTACAGTCACAGTCATTTTTATGTCCTGGTGACCTTTGAAACCACAGTTATGGCACTCTCTATGGCACTCTCGCCTGGGGGTGTCACCAAAATGGCTGCTGAGTGATTGGACTTGCATGTAAGGACTTGGCTGCAGTCTTTGATTGAGTGGCACAAAAAATGTGATTACATCAAAATCATCATTGGGATCACTGCATTTCCAGCTTGTCTAATAAAGTGTGTTTAAGAATGGTGTGATTTGTCTCACCCTCCCAGACAGCATCAAGGTCAACGTTGCCTTTGTTGGCAGAGCAGCCGGGCATCAGTGTTCCTCCATTGGGGTAAAAGTCAATGTGCCCCATAGACTCTGGCATCCCCAATCCTGACAGAATGGAAACCAATCATGTTGGTACAAAGATGTGTCAAGGCAGAAGGTCAAATAAATACAGTGAGCAAATATTTTTTATAAATTGTCCCATAGAAATCTCTGAAATAAAAATAAATGCTTCAGTGATCATCACTGACATGTACCACGTTTGGAGTTGAAGGGAAGTGCATCAGTGTGAATAACATCCACAAAAGTGGCGTCACTGGTGTCTAGACGCACAGAAGAGTTAGTGTGTTGAAAGTAGGGTTCAGTTGGGTCCAGTCCTAAACAGAAAGAGAATGTATGAAATTAAAAGATTTTTATCTGCTTCTATTGCTGTCGCTTATATCTACTAGCAGCTTCATATAAATTATAATAATCATATGTGTAGTGTTCTCTGAGGTTCTCTGAGTGCTTCGGTTTGTACATACTTTCTATTAACAGTACAAAAACACAGTGAGAAGTTCTAAATTCTACCAAAATCCTGTTCTATGTTTGAGTGCAAAGTCACAACCGCTCTTTCAGACACATTCACAGGAACCCCAGGCGTCCACATTGTTCATGCTCAAGCTGTGAATTGGCCTTTAGCTGTCTGCATCTCTATCCCTACAGTTATTCCCTCTTCAGGTCTAACAAACCCAGCAAACTACTTAAACTGGATAAGTTGCATTGAGATTAGAAACTGTTTCATTTGTTTATTTGAAATCTTTTAACTCATTCAAAAGTTCATGTGTGCTGCCTGTTTCATTATTACCACAACGCTAGCCTGATGTTAGAGGTAGGCAAAAAACCAAACAAACAAAAAAAGCATTTGAACAGAAGCAGTTGTGTCTCATCATAAAGTGTGAACAGTGCAGCTGGTTCACCTGTGATTCGCGCCAGTCCAGGTATTCTGCTTCCAACGTCTCCTGCAGCGTGAGCTCCCAGACTGTGTCCGATCATGTGGAACTTATCAGCGCTCTGCTTGTAGCGACCCTGTGTCATGCAACATGTGCTGTCTGTTAAACTCAAAGGTACCGTGTCTACCACACATACAGTACACAGCACATACAGTATGTCCTTCAGCTGCTGTGTATGTGGGTAATATCCTGTCAGCTTCCAGCTGTGGTCTGTCTGTTATCTGTTATGTCATTTTAGGTTTATTGTTTGCTTCAGTGATTACATACTCAGCAGTAATATTATGATGTTTCACATACATTTCCTTTAAAGGAAGTTTTTGGTTGTCGCACTGTATTAGATATGCTCTTGGTCTCAGTGTATGTGCCAGGTAGGATATCAGTCTGAGACTGTGCGATAGATGTCTGGTGAATCACTATAAGGTAAAAATGTAAAAGTATGTGAGAACAGAAACACATCATGTAGCAGCTTTGCTGGGTTTTCCTTTTTTCAGGCGCTATACACACTTTTTGTCCCTTTTGCCTCAGTTATTATACCAGTTATTGGCCCACTGGAAGAATTTGATTCTACATTTCTGACACTGTCTGAATTTTGAAATAACCTGTATTTTGTGACATCCTGTGAGCATATTGTTGTAGACAACATCACTAGTGTTGTGTAGATGTAACCTATACAGAATGCCACTGTGTGCTGTGTTTACCATGAGGAACGTCGTCATGGATGCCACCTGGGCAGCCAACACCCTGGCGTTATTGACTGCCTGAGCATACCCAGTCTTCAGTCCTTTCTTCCACTCCACAGCAATGCAGTTCACATTCTCCTTTTTCACCATCGCCTACAGCACACACAGCAATAAGTTCACCAACACACATTTTACAAAACTCCGGGTTAGTTCACCCAATTTACAAAACTATATTTTCCTCCCTCCCTACTGAGTAAATATGTAAGTAAATATATATCTATAGAGCAGAGAACCACCGGTTTTTGTTTTCAGTTACTCTGAGAACAAAGTACATTTCCTTTAGAGAGGAAAAATACCATCTTTAAAGATACATTCAAAATGTGGTATTCTAAATGTTAAAAACTAGGAAATTCAAACCAGGAACTTTTGGCATCAGATTTAAAAAATAAAGATATAACATTTAAGAGTTTTGTTAAATTTAAGAAGGAATTTGGTCTCGAAAATAAAGATTTATTTAGATATCTAGAAGTCATGGTTAGGGTTAGAGTTAGGGTGACCAGGGTAGTTGAGCAGGTTGTCCACCAATAGCAAGGTTGGTAGTTAGATCCCTGGCCTCTCCAAGTGCTGACGTGTCTCTGGACAAGACAGTGAACCCCAAGTTGACCCTCCCAATAACAGCGTTATTGTGTGTGTGAGTATGTGTGAATTTGTAGATCCTAGCTAAGGTTAAAAGGACAGTCTCAGCTCAGACCAAAACTGTAATAACTCTCCTTCTGTCAAAGTAAGATGTCAGCTAGTTGGTCTTGTAATATTCTTTTGTAAAAATGCATCTTCTATCCAATTCCAAATGTCTTGGTCATTTCTACCATGTCCTAGGCCTGTTCACTTCTAATACACAGTACATTGAGAACAGCTGATCTAGTACTTCGCTAGTCAGTTACTAGTCAATTGCAAACCATGGCTAAAACCAAAGTGCTTGGTGAATCTGTCATTAGGGTACATCACTGTGAGAGCTGAACATTGTGGCTGCTCACTAGACGGGGAAAGACTATAAAGCCATATTCAGGTCTTTCATAGAGCCAGTGGCCACAGTGCCAAGCATCACCAAAACCTAAAAATAGTTCCACACCATGAAAAATCTCAAAGGGCATTGTAAAAAGCTAAAAGTGACTGCCACACTAGCATGAAAGAGGCCAAGAAGAATCCAAGGATCAGCACTAAGACCATCTTTATGAATGTGAGCAGGTCTGGCAAAAAGCAACATCTCATCAGACACTCCAGCAGACACTGGACAAGGCTGGTCTCCAGGGACGCTGTCCAAGAGCAAGACAGGAAGAAAGTTTTTGGTCAAGACAAAAATGGAGTAGTTTTGGGCAGAGGGACACGGCTTTAGTTTGGTGACAGAAAGGAGAAGCATTCAACTCCAAGAATACTATTGCCATGGTCCAGCATGGGGGTGGAGATGTAGTGTTTTGAAGGTGTTTTTCAGCAGGTGGATCAGGCAGCTTGTCAAAGCAAATGACATCATGAGAGAGGGGGAAGACATGCAGATTGTGGAGGGAAAAAATAGGCAATTAGGTCTGCAGAAAAACTTCCAACAAGACCATGATATGAGACATGCAGTCAAAGTGATCAAGAACTGGTTAGAAGAAAACTGTATAAAGGAGTGGTCTAGCCAGAGTCCAGACCTGAATCCCATTCAGAATCTGTAGAGGAACTGAAGACCAGAGTGATGGCAAGGAAGCCTTCAGCCTCAAAGACCTGGAAACCATCACAGAGAGGAACAGAATCCCAGTGGAGACATGCAGAAAGTCTGTTTGCAATTATAAGAAGTGTTTGATTGATCTGTTGGAAAATAAAGACTCTATCAGTGATTACTGAGAGAGTATGAATCATCAGTTCTGAACATGACTGTTTTTTTGGATTTTTATTTTTTTATTTTTTTAAGAAAATAGTTCAGACTAAACATTAACACCTTTAGCACAATGTCACCACCTTTTGTCACTTGTTCATGTCTATCAGTGTGTGCCTTCTTACCTTACACATCACCTGTGGCCAGTCCTCATCTTCTTTTACCAAATAACCAGGAATGACGAATCGAGTTTTCCTCTTGCCGCTGTAGTTGGATGCCTGGATAGTTTGGTCAGCCTTGATCTCCTGATGGTCTCATCAGAAAAACATTAATGAATACACTGAAATCTTAAAGTCTCTTTAAGATGAGTATATTTTTCCAATACGTAGTGAAGCTCAGACACGTGGGTTGTATAGAAGCATGTGACAAGCTTATGTCTAAATTGTTCAGCAGCTAAAACTAATGAACCAAAGAAAATACTTTTTTTATTGAAACAACAGATGACACAAATACTAAAAGTAATGGAGAATGGTGAAAAAAAAAAACCTCAAGTAACTGATTGTATTGTTAGCTGTGGTTAGCAATGGTTCAGTGTTTCTAAGTTCCAAACATCCAGGTTCTGCCTCTGCAAACTCGATACTGCTTTGTACTGAGAGTTCAAGTCAAAGAGCATTGCAAATAGTCCATTTTACATAATCATTACATAATATTTAATATAAAATCAATTCAAATGAACTTGAAAACTTGAAGCCTCATATTTATTTCATCTGAACTAAGGAAAGTCTTTTGACACTGTAGCTTTTGTCCACATCACTTTAGAAAGATGAGCTGTATGGAGGTGAGGAACAGTTACAGTGACCAGTAGTCTTGTAGTCTACACTACATTGGCATGTGACTGATGTTTCAACATAAGTTTGAAAAATGAAAACCTGTCCTTCAGCAGGTTTACCTGTATGTCCAAACTGATGCACACATATGGATCACAGGCGAGACAACACCGCTCCTTGTTAGCTAATATCTAGCAAAACACAACCAAACCTCCTCCTTGCCTGGTAGTAGCTATTCCTCGGGGTGAAGAGGAGGAAGCGGGTGCCAAGCTCTGTGGGGTGCCAAGGCAGGACAGGAACTGGTCTCTGGTCAGTGGCTCCCCATGGAGGACGGTCGGTAAAGCAGCCCAGCTCATCATAGCAGACCTCGGCCGCTGTGGACATGGAGGACACACCTTTGCTAGTACATTACACCTTCCTTCCCCCATAGGGGGTGAATTCCATCATGATCATGTAGTCGTGATGCTACAAACTGCAGACTCAGGGAAAGTACATCCATTTTCAGGTTTTCTAGTTTGAAAACTTCCTTCCCAGAACCACAGAAGAAGACATATCAGCTGAGGTTGCAAAAAGTTACATGTTGCTTTTGGAGTCCTAAAAGGTCCCATGGTTTGTATTGCATGGGTCTAAGTGTGAAGCAAAATGCATGACATTAATAATTCATTTCATTTGTTTTTAGAGTTTTAAGAAATTGTGAGTAAAATTTTTACAAATGGGTTTTTAAGACCAGGGACGGGTTAAAGGTTAATCATATCATCCTGGATCCTGAATATATTCAGTACATTTAGTTTAGTTGTTTGCTTTTTATGCTGATAGAGTCTTTCCATGTGGGTCTTGATCAATGTTATGGCCTTTCTGTGTCTTGTTTTCCACCTTTGTGATTCCATGATAGTCTCTACCTGTTTCCAAGCTGTGGCTCAGGTGGAAGAGCAGGTTATCCACTAATTGCAAGGTTGGCAGTTCAATCCCGGCCCCCTCCGTATGCCCAAGTGTCCTTGGGCAAATCAGTGAATGTGAATGTGTGCGTGCATGGGAAACATTGTAAAGTGGTTTCAGTTAGTAGCTTGCCTCCCTGGTGTACTTGTAGCCTCCCTCTGTGTTGGTCAATTCCCTCACTGTTCACCTGCCCAGTGATTCCCTGCGTGTTTTTCAAGCTTTCTTTCTTGGTTTTTGGTTTGCTTTTGTCCTCTTTGTTCTTTAAATGAATTTTGTTAGACTTTTGTTTCACTTGCCTGTTTGCCATGTTTGTCTGCATTTGTTTCCTCGAGTTAAACTGAACCATTGTAGTATAGAAACTAAACTTTAATTTTATTATCACCTATGTATAATTTGGGTTAGGGGCCGATAAAAGCTTGACACATTTTCAATAAAACTATTTCATTTGTAAACCCCAAATTTCAATTAAATACAGCCCACAGATTGAAGCTGAATTAACTTAATGTAAATGAACAAAAGTCAAATTAGTGATTATATAAAATAAAATAGAATTGTAATGTAGAATAAGGTGTATGCTGCCTGGATGATCTCTAAGCAGAACTCAAGAAATGATAGAAAACAGCAGAACTCAAAAATGTAAGTATGGTTCCTTGAAATATACATTTTTAACTCAGTCTTGGTTCTCTAAGTGGTTTTTATCAGAAGAGGACATTTACATGGAAAATGTTAACCCTGATGGTCACATCCTTGTTTACATGATTCTGTTATCGCAATCAGCAAATCCATCATGCAGCTGCACCAACTGAGCAAAGTCAACAGATCAGGATGAAACCAGTCTGTGGTCTTGTTGCTCAGGACTGTTATTCAGTTACCACATTAGATTTAAACCTGTATCTTAGCATGTTGACCATCACATTGTTTATCAGTAGTAGCAGTAGTAGTAGTAGTAGTAGTAGTAGTAGTAGTAGTAGTAGTAGTAGTAGTAGTAGTAGTAGTAGTAGTAGTAGTAGTAGTAGTAGTAGTAGTCCAGATCAGAATTTTTCATATATGACTGAAATGTACAAAAGGTTTAGACATGTAGAATTTGCATTTGATCTCTGCAGCGTCACAGAAACCAGACTTTGACTATTTCCCTTCTA
>OMNN01041442.1:0-10506 GCA_900302755.1 Chromis chromis
GCAATTCACCATACAGGAAAAGTTTGTATCTCAAACTTCAACTCATCATAAAAAATTAGGAGAATCAGGCATTCATTGCATGTCTGTAATACACATACCTAATGTGCCTTCAGAAGGTCATTAGGTCAGCCCGGTTTCATGATTTTAGCAGAGGTTGGTTTCGATCCATCGACCTCTGGGTTATGGGCCCAGCATGCTTCCGCTGCGCCACTCTGCTTCCTGAGGGCTGTGTTACGGAACAAAGTTGACTTGGTTTAGCTTTCTTTGTGTAATAATGGATATCACTGGTTATCAAGCGTCTTATAACATAGCTAGTCTAAGAGCGTGCAGCAACACTAGCTGCTCTGTAAGGTAACTGGACCTTTTCCGCATGTATGTGTGATTTTAAGCTTTTTCTATGTTCTTTGGCCTTTCATCCATTTACAAACACAGTTTTACGTCAGGGTGAATATATTGAGAACCTCAGTTTGCAGTGCACTGTGCAGTGGTGGACGTGGCCAATATACAGCTAGTTCTAACCTTGCTAACTTTTCACACGTTTGCATATAAATGTACAGCTGATGTATAGTTACATCAGAACCAGTCCACACATACTACAGGTTAACACCCTATCCACACAAAGAGCCAGTTAAAGAGAACATTGATGCACCAGGGAAATCAATGCTCCTTTAAATTCTATGAATTTTCAACAATGCAATCAGGACAAAACTGAAAACTTGATCATTGGTACTGATACTGCAAACACTGTCAATGAAAAATCTGGAAGTCATCTTTGACCCAGTTTTTAGCCTCATATTAGAAACATAACTGGCAATGTTCTTTAGATTATAAAATTAATTCTTAGAGTGTGACCATTTCTTTCTCAAGCCAGTGCAGACACTACCACATGCCTTTATTACCTGCAGGATTGATTATTATAATGCTCTGCTATCTGGTCTCCCCAAGAACAAACTAGGTGAGTGCAGGGTATTGTTTTTGTTGTTTTTTATTCCCTTTCTTCTGTAAAACTTTGTTTTACATTCCATTTGCATGAATGGTAAATGGGCTGCAGTGACATAGGGCCTTTTTAACCTGAGTCTGCTTCTACAAAGTGCTTTGCAATGTGTTTTCTTATTCACCCATTCAATCACAACCTCACATGGACGGCACCTGCCATCGGTCTGCAATCGCTCTACCTCCTTTACCACGTTTGCCCCAAAGTTCTGGCTGTGCAAATAAAATCTGAATGATTGATTTGTTGATGATATGAATACATTTCCATCATGCATCATGTTTTCTACATAGTTTTTATTTTTTTCCATTCATGGTTTGAATAATACAATTTAAATGATTCAATCTTGTTGGACCGCATTCCTCTGCAGTAGTTCACTTACAGTTGACTGTAAAGTTTATTTTTACAGACTAACTCCTAATACTGGCAGTAGGGATGAGCAATGTGCTATAGATTATAATATGCTTATGTTAATTAGGTATCTTTTTTTCATGTTCACTGTTTTTATAGACATTATATATAGTGTATCATTTGCTAATGAGCAAAAACACAAAGTCTTCTAGAGATTAATGGGCAATGTAATATTTTTTATTGGTTATTTATTCATAAGTGTTGGATAAAGAAAGATTTTTAATACAACCAAAAACCAAAACCAAATTTCAAAACAATCTCCTGTTAGATGTCGATGTCGGCATCACTGGGAAGCATCTATTAGTTTCAAGACTTAACAATCTTAATTTTCTTCATCTAAACGCAGTCACGTGTTTGATGAAATTCTTATTAGTAGCGGTAATCATTCCTCCTGTCCTCAGCACAAAGTAAAGAGGGATAAAATCCACTGGCTTCTTTCAAGTTCTGCAGAAGTGAATTAGTGGTCTGAATGAACCAAATTAAGTAGGTGTCCTAAAAAAGCAGTCTTTGTAGTGTTTGTGTCCTCTTATCTCCACCCTGCAGCATAGCAAGAGAACACCGTGTGAATGAAACAGAGAAACATAACTTTGTGCTAAAAGGACTGTACGTTTGGAGCACCTGGTTTGGGTCCTTTAGACTGCAGAGGCACAATATTATCTGTAGTCCAACACCGGGATGTAGTTTTGCATCACAGTCACGAGAAGTAGCTCTTTCAGTGTGCACATGGGCATATGGGTAGAAGATATTACAGACTTAAAAGGAAGTTTGAACACAGACATGCTGTCTTTGCATTTAAGCCTAATGATACGAGACAGACTTGTGGAAACATAATTAATGCATCCAATGTTTAATTTTAGCCTTTGCATGTTTCCATAATTATACCATATTGATGCTTATTTGAGGTTAATGACGCAATGAAAATCTGGCTTAGATTTATTTTAGTGCTGGAACTTCCTAACGCACGACTGTCTACAGAGAAACATGATTGAACGGGCCTACAGAGAGAGAGAGAAGATGGAGCAATCTCCCAAATGGGCAAGACAACAAAGTCAAACAGAGGAATAATTCCAGTCAGGCCGGAGAAAAGAGAAGGGAAATCAGTGCCAGTATCTACAGATGGTAATAAATGCCTTTTTGTGAGTCAGAGCCATTGATTTAGAGCCTGGTCAGTGCAATTTTCTGTGGCAGCTATGTCAGTGATGCTGTCTTGTTTGGTGCTTGACTAGTGAGTGTTTTCAAAGTTGAACAAACTCTCTCTGTTAATCGCGTGGGATCCAACAAAAGCATGTTGTGGTGCTGCTGTCAGGCCTTGCTGGATTATAGAGAGTCAGTCAGTGTTTGCTTCAGCAGCTACAGAAACAGATTAGTGTCTGCTTTTGATCCCACAGCTGAAAATGATCTTTAGTCTTGGAGATTTGCCAGATTATAAAGACACAGTGAAAACAAACCTGCAAAGTTAACACAAAGTGAATAGAGGCTAAATTAGCCAGATAGGACGTGTACATGCAATCAGTAGCGATGCAAGTGAGGTGGAATCACTAGATTTTCTTTCATGAGGGCTCGTTTGAGCTTTTTAGAGTGATAATGAGGAAGCAAGTGCTTTTAATAGGGAGCAATGGAGGATTAGTCTGGCTGCCAAGTCTCCTAAGGACATAGGGCCAACCAATGCCCTTTCTAACTGTATTTTAGATAGAAAGTTATGGATGGCAGAGAATTTTCTACAGCTTAGTCAGAACACAACTGAATTCTTGGTCAGCGGTACTGAAACTCAGAAAGAGAAACTCAATGTGAAACTGCAAGCACTGGCATTTACCCGATGTCAGCAAGTGAAAATGTTTTTAGCCTCTTACTAGACACACAAATGAGACTGTATTTTATCATTTGAAGAAAATTGTCAGAGTAAAACCATTTCTCTGTCAAGCCAAGACAGATATACTACTGTATGCTTTTATTGCTAGCAGGACTGACTAGTAATTCTAACTATCTGGTCTCCCCAAGAAGAATATATCGTAATTAAAATTGTTGCAACACTGAGCTACACATATGTTGACTAAGACCAGAAGGAGAGCACACATTACACACATTTTAAAGTGTCTGCACTGGCTACCTGAGTGCTTTAGAACTGATTTTAAGATCTGTTCATTAGTTTCTAAAACTCGTAATGATCTTGGTCTGACCTGTTTATCAGATTTCAAAAAAGGCTCTTTCATGTAAAAGTGAGAACAGATTTCCACAATGTCAAATATTTTAAAATATAAAACATAAAACCAGTGGCTGTGTAGGTGTTCACCCACTTCAAGTTAGTATTTCATAAATGCACCTTTGGCCGCAATTACAGCACTGAGCCTTGTGTGAATTTGGTCTCATTCAGCTTATTACAGGCTTGCACAGACATTCTTCTTTACTAAACTGCTTGCTCTGTGAGGTTGCATGGCGATCATGATTAATCAGCCCTTTTTAAGTCCAGTCACAAATTCTCAATTGGATTGAGGTCTGGGCTCTGATTTGGCAACTCCAGAAAATTCACCTTGTTGTCTTTAATCCATTTCTGTGTAGCTTTGGCTGTATGATTCAGGTCATTGTCTTACTTACTTACTAAAAAACAAATCTTCTCCCAAGTTGCCAGACTGCATCAGGTTGCCCTCCAGGATTACCCTATGCTTTGCTGAAGTCATTTTACTCTCTACCTTTACAGGCCTTCCAGGGCCTGCTGCCAAGAGCATCCTCACATCATGATGCTGCCACCACCATGCTTCACGGTTGGGATGGTGCACTTGTGGTGGCCTAAAAGCTCAATTTTGGTCTCATCAGACCAAAGAACCCTTTTCCAGTTGGCTTCAGAGTCTCCCACATGGTTTCTGGTGAACTCTAGTCTATATTTAATATGAACTTATATTTTCAACAGCGGCTTTCTTTTTGCCACTCTCCCATAACGCTTTGAGTGGTGGAGAACAGGCAACAGCTGTTTTATGCACAGTCTCTCCCATCTCAGCCACTGAAGATTCTAACTCCAGAGGAATCACAGGTGTCTTAGTGACCTCCCTCACTAGTCTCTTTTCCATTTCTTAATAATGGATTTAACTGTACTCCAAATGATATTAAGTGAAATGAAAAATGTTCTTCGATTCATCCCCTGACTTATCCTTTTTTTAATGAGCTTTTCACAAAGTTGCTTGGAATGTTCTTTTTTCTTCATGAAGGAATACTGATTCACCAGTGACTGGACCTTCCAGATACAGCTGTGTTCATACAGTCACTATACTCAGATGATCTCCATTGTATCTCCAGTATATGACTTCTAGCACCAACTGGCTGCTCCTTTGTTGAATTAGATAAGTCACTTTAAAGGGGATGAATACTTATGTAATCACTTATTTAAAAAAAAAAATCACATTAAGACCTGCGACAATGTGAATCATCAGTATCAACAACAATAAATGTACAGCACATGACTTAAATAGCTTATTCATACACATGGTTGGACATTTGAAAATAATTCAACTCGAGGCCGACCCACACCCAAAGCTTTAGGCAAGAAAACAGCCCTGTGGGTTTGCCGAACTCTGCTGTGACCACGAGTGTCCGTTATGCATGGTTGATGATGATTCATTTAATTCGAATATGTAGGGTACTGGTTGCACAAGTATGGAATACATTTGAGAAAATAATCTTAGCTCAACGCCCACTTACTAGCTTTCTTTAAAGCATTAAACAGCAGCTGACAACTGAGCAAAATCCATCCAAAGCCAATTATGTACATACAGCATGTGCCCGATGAAAATTAAAAATCAGGGTTCATGACACTACATGTGGGTAAACTCTATTGAGCAACACTGGCTGGAATCACTTGGTAACATCAACCATTGATTCTATTAAGCATTAGGAGACTTTAAACATTGTTTAAAGATTATTTATTTATAACTTACTACCTGAGATTGCTCTCCTAAATGAAACAAACAATTTGTTAATTAACTTTTCTGTGTTCTACATTAGCAGTTTTACAGTCACAAACTTTTATGGAGGCAGCTCTGAAACAAACAAATGCCTGCTGTGTTTTCCCCGTACACTGAACTTCTCAGAGCATAGAGGAACAGCGTGCAGAAGTGCATTAAGACCACTCACCTTTGCAACCAATATTAATGGTTTGAGTAGCCGCTGCTTTATATTCAAGGAAAATATCCCACTTCAGCGTTTTAAATCAAAGATCTCTGACAATGACTAATCTCTCCCCTGGAGTGCCCTTTGCAGCTTCTTGTGGCCCATATGGAATTTAGCAGAGCAATGCGAGCTGTGCTTTAGAAGTAGTGGGAAAGTTATTATGCCCCTTCCAACAACTGTAGATGAAAATCTGTCTCAGAAGTGAGACTCCAGATTTAAGGCCACGGAGCTCAGGCCTCCTACTTTCTCTTATGCTCATCTTTATATGGGATAACTACAAAGCACCTTTTCAGCAGCTGCTGAAGGTACCCAGAAGGTATTTTTAAAAAAGAAAAATCTATCTATCTAAATTTAAAGCCACTTATCCTACTGAAAGGTGCAGACAGGCTGCTTGAACATATTGGGCAAAAGTCTTTTGCAGAATAATGATAGAGATGTAGTTAACATGTTATTGAGTGCTTTGCCATCCCATATTAAGTAGTTCTATATACAACTGATGATATAGTTTTAATACACCTGTTAAGGAGCAGGATTGTGTGCTAATCAAATTAAAGGCTACACTATTGTAACAAAATGCACAGTAGAAACAGCCCAAACTAACATGAATATTCAACATTCAGAGGTTTATGAGTAGTAGTTGAACCCCAAGGCCTGACTTTAAAGGCCTGTGTTCGACACTTGTAGCTACACTGGACTACAACAAGGCCATTGTTCAGACAGGAAGGGTGCACATGACCCTACACACAAAAAAAAGAAAAGAAAAAAAAAAGATAACGGGCGACACTGGTTTGACTAAATTGAAACAAAAGTAGCTGATAAATGTGCCAGTAGCTGCAGATGGAAATCAGTGTCTTTGGTCGGAGCCCAGGCTGAAAACCATCCAGCTCTCCTCACAGACGTTTGCCAGGCCCTGTAGCAGTTAGTGCACTTCAGCCTCCCACCCATTTAGGAGGAAAATGTTAAAATTTAGAAGTACATTTGGACTGTTTTGCTGTTTTATATCAGTTTTCTCCTAACTGTGAAAACCTTAAGCACTGACAGCCTTGTCATGACCAACTCTTGGTTACCTGAGAGCATAGATGAGCTTCCTCTGTTACAGTCACACAGCATCCAAATCACTCCTTCATTTAGTATTCTGTACAAAAACACACGGTTGATTACATAGCAAAAGAGCTTTGAGACATTTGTGTGACCCTGCACCTGTCAGACGTGATGAAAAATGAAAATGACTTATGGCAAAAAAGCATGTTAGGGACTGATAAATGTAACACGTTTAATAGTTTGACTACATTAACTATTAGCTATTTTCAAATCATGCAATATTTCCAGTACTAAAAGCTCCCTAGCTTTTTTTTGTCAAGTAACTCCCTGACTTCCCTGTCTTTTGATTCACAGACAGATTTTACTGTAAGTGTGTTCTTTGGAGGTGCCAATAATTTATCCCATATGACTGATTAGTTATCTCCAACTATCTGCATTATCTGATCACAATCTCAAGATTACAGCAGAAGACAGGGAAAACCATCTTGACAAATGTCATTCAAACCTTTAAAGAATATATATGAAAATAAATCTCACATAATGGTTTAACAGCATGTTCTGTGTGCTGAAAGATGATGAATTTTGTAGTCTCACTGTGTTCTGCTCCATTAGTAGATCCCAAATGAAAGCTATCAAGCTTTTATGACAAGGTGACCTTTTCAGATACATTTCACTTTGGCACGTTGCCTCCCCGTAAATTAACAAATTCTTTTGAAATCACACAATACTCGTCCAAACCCTGTTGCCCAAATGTGACAGCAGAGTGGTGCAGCAGAAGCATGCTGGGCCCATAACCCAGAGGTTCCTGGATCAAAACCATAATCTGCACTTGTTATTTACCAGTGATCCATGATTGCTCAAACTGGAAATGAGTCATCACAGACTCATGGCTTGATCAAAAAAATAAAATGCTCATAGATGATAATGAGATCTTTAATTCATAAAATCACCTTTCAATGTGTCCAAGCTGCCTCACAACATGGACTTGAATTAAAACACCACATAAAGCATAAACAAATATAGTATCATATAAAATACATTAAAGATGATTAATTTAACCACGACTGTATAACTCCAGGTTTTTTATAATGGGCTGTTTCAGTGTCTGTAGATTTAAATGCAGCTGAGCTGCTGCTGTCCACGCCCCCTTCAGGAACAAGACTCTCTCTGAATCTGTGATTAATAGCACAAATCAAAACAGTTGACCACAACAACTGACATAAGTGTGAATGAGACCAAGACTTTCTATCACTTGTATGGAAATATTGCTGAACTCACAATACAACTGTTGTTCTTAACTCATGTTTATTGTGAGTTTGTCATATGTTATAAAACCAGTATTTTGTGGTGCAGAAAAGCTTGGGAAATGACTCTGAAGTGACTGCCAGTAACATGACGCATTTCAGTTACTTTTTTATACTCATTTTGTTGTCTGATAACAAAAACAAAAAATATATGAAAGAGAAAAGCTTCATTTGAAAAGTGCCATTTATTTGAGCACAGAGAGCAGGAGAGAAGTAAACAGAAGGTGCCATGAAAACACATAAAAACACACCCAGACCTTGTTCAATCCACTGTTGTGGGAGCATAAAGACGGTTATGTTTACTCCTGCAGCAACGGCAGAACATTTGGTGTACTTTGTTTGCTGCAACATTTTAGAGTTAGCAGCAGCAGCGGTAGAAAGTAAATAAACCTGGCAATCTGTGTGGCAGCTGCTTATTCTGAATGATGGGCAGTGAGGGGGCAGGATTATGCAAAGTTTGAGCTACAAGACTAGTGCCACTTTGGAATTTTATCTTCTCATTAGTTTGATAGTCTTTCTGAAAAACTGATAGTTGAAACAAAGAACACAGCTAGGTAGTGTGGCCGAGCGGTCTAAGGCGCTGGATTAAGGCTCCAGTCTCTATGGAGGCGTGGGTTCAAATCCCACCACTGCCATCCTTATGTCTAGGCACCAAGGAATCTAGTCAGAAAGAAAAAAGTTGGAAAAAATATCTTTGACAAAAGTCACTCACAGCTAACCTTTTAATGTTTTTCTTAATCAGTGATTACCAAATGAAAGCAAACAAGCTTCAAGAACAAGTTGAGCTTTTAGATACAAAGATTTCCACTTTGTCACATCACCTCCCAGTCGACTGTCCTTGGACAACACTTTGCCAACCTGGTCCTCCTTTTCAGATGTCAACTTGATTTAGAGCATTTCCAAGATTATTAATAGGAATTATTTTGAAATTACATCATACTAGTCTATACCTTAATGACAAAAAGTAATGCTAGGCCCATAACGACCTTAGCCTTACCTACAGTGCTCTGGTACCAAGTAGAAGTCCAATATCAAAACACCACTCTGGTTCACATCAGACAGCCTGTTCCACTCACCCTCCTCCAGGCGTTTCCATCATTGCCCAGGAGAGCGATGAGGTCTCCCAGGAGAACTCTGGAGTCCCCAGGTGAAAACCCTTCCAGGACACCTCCAACACACTGCTGTACTCTAAACTGCTGTATGGTTTAAACCAGCCTTTACTTCAGTGGCATGGAGTCACAACACAACATGCTCAACCATGAGCTTGTAAGTGTTCCCACACCAGCCTGACACCTCTAACTTTTGGCATCTGAGGAAAAGGTCCAGCCTCTCTGGAAGAATTTGGGTATAGAACCTTTTTAATGCGTGTGCATTTAGGTGTGCTGCACATGTCCCTGAGACAATCAGCGGCCCCACAGGTTAGCACTTCTAGGTGCCTGCTTCAGCCTGCTACACGGTTTACAATGGTGGGCCCACTGAGTGGTGGCCCCATATAACCTCCTTAGGCTGTGGGCTAAGACTAAGACTCAGTCACCAAATGCTTGCTAACAAGCTCCCCACCTGAGCCAGGCTGCCCAGTCTCCCTATTCTGGGAGCGGTTATACCACTTAATTGAAAAACATTTTTAAAAAAAAACACTTAACAGGAAGCAGAGTGGCGCAGCGGAAGCGTGCTGGGCCCATAACCCAGAGGTCGATGGATCGAAACCATCCTCTGCTAGTTCTAAATTTTTTAACTCCCTAAGTTTCTTTTAACTCATTGATACACCAACTATCAGGCACATGTCTTGACCAAAAATTGACTGGTTGTGTAATATCACAAACACAATCCTTTGTGGCAAGTTACTTTCTTGAAAAGTCTTCCAACCTCTTTTACAGAAGTCTATTTAATTTAATGCATTTCTAAGGTGATTGCAGTTGACAAATTCTTTAGGAGTTTAAACCATTCTCCATTAATTATATCTTGTCAACCAGCGGTGCACCACATTTTCGGAAACCCATTGGCATTGTAAAGTTTACAGAATTGTGAGAACATGTTTGTCTGTGCCATAGCAGGAAACTATGTAACACTATTTAAAATATCACAAACAGCCACATTCCATTTAGGCTAGCTATGGTATGGTGTTGTGGATATCAACTCACTGCCATGCCAATGACTAGTGAATATTTGAGATTTTATGATCTAGGCAGTCTAACAGCATGTTTTAAAACTTTTCCATCTTCATTCTCACAAACAACATTACAGGGATCCAAGAGGATAGTTGATATGTACATGCATTCTAAAATCACCCTAAAACACAAATATAGTATGTGTGATATATTCTGAATGTGCAGAAGGATTTGAACATGGGCAGAAATCTTACTAAAAACACTTATGAACTATTAATTCTCAGGGGTTTGTAAATTAAAAGGAACAAATGTATCATTAATTTGATGATGAAGATGCGACATACACATCTCAAGAGGAAAATAGGACAAAGGAGTAGATTGAGCCTTTATGTGAGCTGACTCAGAAGTGATAATATGAAATGAGAAAAGTTGATCTACTGGAGAATACACATTTGAAAGCAATACAAGATGCCTGTGAGCCTTTCTGCAATAT
>OMNN01041445.1:0-11521 GCA_900302755.1 Chromis chromis
GCAACTATTATCTGTAATGTTGCAGAGAGACCGGCCGGCCTCCGGCTCCGGTTTTGCTGTGCAATGCAAGCAAACATGCAACTGAAGAAGTGAGCGGTAGTGATGACCACACACTTATTCCTACTTGGATAAACTTGGTATGCATGTCTTTCTATGTGTGTGTGTGTGTGTGTGTGTGTGTGTGTGTAGTGTGTGTGTGTGTGTGTGTGTGTGTGTGTGTGTGTGTACAGATATCTCACTGCATCTGCTTGTGGAACCATAGTGTATGTGTGTCTGTTATATGTCCATGGGTGTGTTCCTGATTTTGAGAATTGTGTGCAAAAGGGTGGAATATAAAAGTCTTTGGTCTGCTCCGACAGGATCCAGCCCTAGTGAGGTAAATTCAGCACCCAGAAATATTGCAAATCAACTGTGTTCAAATACCAAATGTGGTAATGTCTGGAAATACCCCACACCTGTGCCAGGATTTGCTGAAACTTTTCTATCAGGATTGGATTATGGTAACATTTAATACATGCATGCATCAGCAGCGACTCTTAAGCCCTCAATGCTGTTTATCACTCTGCATTAAGATTTATTACTGGTGATCGTAATCATAATAATACTTATTATTGTAAGCTGTATGCTAAGGTTGGGTGGCCTTCGCTCTCTGCAAGGCGTGACAGACACTGACAATTATTCCTTTGTAAGACCCTTACTGGTTTTTGTCCCTCTTACATTACCCCATTACTGTGTTTTAAAGAGTGTCCTTATCATACATGCTCAAATGACTAGATTACACTGCAGGTGATAGATACAGTTTTACTCACTGTGCACGTGTAACAATCTAAAGCTGGGCTCATTTTTATTTTTAGATTAGTTCAGACTTTTAATGACTTTTTGACCTTCCAGCTGCTCTTGTTTTAGTTAAATGGTCTGCACTTATATAGTCTAGTTGCATCATTTGTTTTTATAACTTACTCTTCATTCAGCTCATATTTTTTATTGTTTTACTAACTTTGCCTTTCAATATTTTATTTTCATTGTTTTCATCCAAGATTCTGATGTGTGTGCCAACATCTTTTATTGTCTTACTCGGCTACATTGTGAATGAGACCTCCGTTCCCTAGTATACTCTAAATTTAAATCAACTTTGAATGAATGAATCTAAATTTCCAATTTCCAATTTACTGCTGTTTGGATCACATGATTTGCTCCTTGTCAGCTAATTATAAGATAATAATACTGCAAGTATTTCTGAGATAATAGCTTAGTATTCTGGGACATTCATGAAAGAAAGATTTTTATGATCTGTCCAAACAGTTGCTTTCTTTCAGCCAATGTCTCCACTCTTCCAGAGGTAGCTTGACAGCCAACAACTCATGGTATACTATGCTGAAAGGTGCAGAGGTGTAACTTATTGTCTGTCAGAGAGCGTTGTGATAGCACTGCCCCCACTCCTGTGTTGGAGGTATCCACCACAACTTTGGCTGGATCCATCTTCACCTGCCAGGAAGGAAACTGTGGAAACTTGAAAGTTGCACTTCTCTGCCAGAACATACAGTTTATTCTTAAGGAGCCTCTTCAGGAGTTGACACACAGGTTGAATGTGCTCCTCAGGGTATAGAGATCGGGATGTTGTCAGGCCAGATGAAGACAACGCAGCTGATCATATCATAGAGCATGTCATCACTCAGGTTCTGAACAATTGCTGGGGCATTAATTAAACCAAAAGGAACCCCAAGATGCTCAAAATTTCCAAGAGAGGTGTTGAAAACTGTTTTCCACTCATCTCCCTCCTTGATCCATACCAGGTCGTAGGCGTTGCGCATATCCAATTTGGAGAAAACGGATGCTCCATGAAGAGGGGCAAAAGCAGAACTAGTTAGGGGAAGAGGTTATTTGTTTTAAATGTGACGTTATTTAACGCATGGAAGCCAATGCAGTGACAAAGAGGCCACTGCCAGCGACTCTCAGATGTAGTTCTTCATGGCTGTGTGTTCAGACTTGGACAGGTTGTACAGGCAGCTACTAGGAAGAGGGGCCCCACGCATAAGGTTGACTCAGCAGTCATAGGAAGGTAAAGGGCTAAATACAGGGGCTAGCTCGTAGAAAACTTACATGTCCAAACACCAGCAAGGTCTAATTGGTCCAAAAATATACTCAGTACACTAAACTGCCATAATCGGTTGTTATATTTATAAACACCAATTTTTTAAGAAGGCGAGTCGTACTGAGTAGTGCTTGAAGAATTCAGAGATCATTGGAGATGGAAAAGTCCATTACAAAAGAGTTTGTGTCCTATTGAGACAGCAACACAAACCCAAGCTGCCACCATGGTTGCACTGAAACTGGGCTCCTGATGCACCTGCTTTTGTAGAGGAGAGTCCTTTTTTTAACCAACTTTCAGAGTAATGTCATTTCTATGTTATGTTTTTCAGGCTCATCTGAGCCTCTACATGCTTGGTGACATCTGGAGTAGTATCTGAGTACGTGACTGTGGTCCATGATACTGCCCTCAGCTCCAGAGTCTACAATGGTAGTGAGTACTCTGGTCTGGTTGCGCCAGCAGAAGAGCTGGAGACAGAGAGACTGACTGGTGGTTTGGCTTACCAGTTACTGATGGGCCTGATCTTTTGCTGGATGGACTGAACAGGAAGCTAGGTAGTGTCCCAGCTTCCCACAGTAGAGGGAGGCGTTGGTGCTACGACGATGCTCTCTGTCAGCAGTTAGCCGGGCTTGACCAAGTTGCATGGGTTCTCATGCATCTTGGTTCTCAACAGTCATAAAGCTTATTTTCCAAAATAATCACCTATTTCTAGATTGAAATGCAACAAATGTAGTCAGAGAGCTGGAGGCAATGATCCTATAAGGCAAAGACTGATATAACAAGCTGAAGAAGCAAAGATGCTTGAATGAATGAAGTCTATTCATTATTGTTTTCCTTGTCAATCAAATACTGAGTGTAAATATAAGTCTGAACTGAGTCCGAATTCTGGGTTGAAGGTTTTCCTGTTGTTATAAAATCATAATTTAGTATGATATCTTAAGACCAGACATTTTCACCATAGCTGAATTCAGTTCATGTTTTATTTTTTCTTATTCTTTTGTCTTTTTTGTGACATGATCTTACCTGTTTTAATATGTCTTAGTGGTTTTATAGTCATATTTTTCTAGTGCTGATCATAGGTCATCGCTGTGTGTGAAGATCTTATTAAACTGTTTGTATGGATTGAGGTATGGGAGTGTTCCACATAGTTTTGCTGTAGCATTAGTCTTTTGTTGTGCACTCCTGCAGTATGAAGTGACAGATATACAAATTTAACTAAGGTTCTCTGCAGTGAAGAAAAAAAAAACGTTACCTGAAATTTTGTGCACAACAAACTTAACTCACGTTTTTAAATCTGTTTGTACAGATCTAACTGTTTTCTCTAGATTCAGACAATTGACTAATCTCTCCACGTCCCTGCTAGATGTCAGTGCTGAATTTGACTCCACTGACCATAACATTTTATCAACGCCCAAATTATCGACTGGAAGATGTCATTGGGATTAATGAACCACACTACTCAGGTTTATTTCATATTTATGACATATTTGTTTTCCATATTGATCTCTTCTTTTCTCTAACTATTTGAGGCGGACACTATTTTTACTCCATACTCCTGTGTAATGCCAAATCAATGGCAAAGCCTATACTTGCCACCTGTTAAGAGTATAGCCGAGGTAATTGTATTGACACAATGGAAATAAAGCCAAACAGAGTCTTTGGAGAGTTGGGGCTGAACACCAAGGAAATAGTGTTAAAGCCAAGGAAAGCAGGAAAACGTAGGTGAGCAGAGCTGAGCAGGCACAAACCAGAGCAGGCAGGAAATGAGGACAGGGACTTTAAGAGCAGAGCATGTCAACTGGGTTTTGCAGAGGTGAGGTGAGTCCAGAAAAGGCAAGAGGCAGTTTAGATTCTTCAGGTAAAGCAAACAGGAGTTAGCATGACAGCTACAGGAGACTACAGAATGTGCTGACGACTGGAATGAGACTGATTGTATGACAGTCTACGATCTGGCAATATGTGGAGATCTGAGCTGGATTTACAGCAGAGAGGGATAGTGACTAAGAGGTAACCTGGTCTCACACACAGCTGTCGCCGCTCCTGCCATTAACAGCACCCATTCACTGACCAGAGAGAGAGAGAAGGCATTTTCTATTTCAATTGGATTCAGATGTGGGCTATGGGCTCCATTTCTCATTTTGAGCCACTCCTCGTTGGTAATATTAGCTTAATTAATGAGCAAAGACAATCAAGTGCTTCCTTGTTAAAATGATACAACTGCAATGGGATGTACTTATTTTTTCACACAACTGTAGGAATTTCATCCTGTCAGATGGATAAAATAAGGCTAATTATAGTGAATTCAAAAAGTATATTCATATTTGTATTTATTTATTTCATTTTATAATAACTGTTATTTTTCTTTATCAGAAAATCACAGTCTAACCCTAATTTTCACATCATTGATACAAAAGTTTTGATTGATTGATTTTCTGTGTTTGGTTGTGCCTGAGATGATCAAGTGTATTCCACACCCTATGTTGTCTTTCTGTTTAAAGGTATTCCATGGCAGAGGCTAAGCATCCTGTGGCGAAGTTGTACCCACTGGAGGGAGATGTTCCCTTGGATCCTACAATCTCTGGTCTGTCTCTGTTTGACAGCTCCAAGAGCTCTACACAAGCAATAAGCACGTCTACATTGACAGGTTACACGTACCAAGAGGAGACTGAAAGTAAGATCTGTAAAGGACATTCTGCTACTCTTCCTACTGAAGAAACCTACAGCAGCGGTCTGAGGGTCAGCAGACAGCCTGCTGAAAAGCAGCAAAGAGCATCTGAACATCATGCATTGCCCAGGCCTTCAAACCACCCACCTAGTCTTGTTGAGACACATACACCCTCACACCACCACAGGACAGTTGTGAATGCAAACAAAGACAACCCTGAGTCTGCCAGGACATTGCAGAGTATAAAGTTGGTATCTTTGCCTGTTCACAGAAGTCACTCTGACACTTTATGTCAGGTTAAACAGGGAGTGCCCCCCCAGGCTCCAGACAGTGAGACATGTGGACTTAGTTGTCATGGAGGAGATAAAAGCATCCAAGAGGCTGAGAATCACTCCAAGCTAGCCTGCAAGCAGCCCATGCAGTTACAGAAGTGCAGCACTGTCACTACCATTTGCAGAGGAGGCAACAGTGAACAATCTGGTGCCCAGCAGCCTCAAAGCAGGTGTATTTGTACCTCATGTGCTGACGCAACAGTCAGAGTAGAGCGTGCTAAAGAAGAAGGCCATCTCCCCACTAAATGTGACAAAACACTCTGTTATGGCTCGTATATCCACCATGCCAATTTTGAGGACACATTTGCTGCTTACTGCCATCCCCAGCCCATTCCAGCCCCGTCCCGGCTGCTGCCACGCCTGGCAGGCATAGAGCCAAGCTGCAACGTTCAGTGTGCTGTGGCACCTCCTCCTGCAGTCAACCACCTCACCCTGCCTCGTCTCATCTCCTCTGTCAGTGAGACAGGCCTAGATGCCAAACATCTGCTGCGCTGCTGCAACCTCAGCTGCTCCTGGATCAGTTCACTGCCTCCTGGTACTTACCCACAATCTCAAAAGCACCTCAGCAGAGAGGAGTCCTGCAACAGTGCAGTTGGTCAAGTCAGATCCACAGTCCGTGACATGGGGACTATGACAGCCCATAAAGTTCTGAGGGATGTAGGGGTGCAGACAAGTCAGACTGTCAGTTCTCATGTGTTCCCCCAGGTCTGTCTGGCAGACAAGTGCAGGAATGAGACTACCTGCATCCTGACTCGAAACAGTGATAGTGATGGAAGCAAGAAACCGGGTGGTGCTCCCAAATCTCCAGTAAAGGAGGTGAAGTGGGATGCAGAAGGAATGACATGGGAAGTGTACGGGGCTTCTGTGGACCCTGAGGAGTTAGGTCTAGCCATCCAGAGACACCTGGAGCTACAGATCAAGGAAACAGCAAGCCATGCAGCCAAGCTGTCACGCCAAAACACCAACACCTCTCGGCAGGTCAAAAACACCAGCTGTCAGAGAAAGAGGAGCAGGATGATGAGCTCTATCCGGACCCCGGTCTGCTGCAGTCGCAGCACTGAAGCTGTTGATTGACTCACCAGCTGACAGATGGAGTGGAAGGGACCTGAACACTGAACTGACCTGAACTTCAGCCTCAAATGTCATCCATCTGAGAAGAAGCTTTATGGAGAATAATCTGCATACTCACAAGACTGGCCTGTATACCAGTATTTTAATATTTCAGTGACTGCAACTGTGATTCCTGTGAATGTGCGCTGCAAGTTTTTCAGAGGGCCCCTCCACAAAAGTGTATTTTGATAAGAAACTATGTACAAGACATAGCTCAATAAAAAACACTTGCATGGTGTTAAGCAATCTGATGCAGCCCTGCAAGAAATACGACTCCTAATACTAATAATACTAGTCTGAAAAGCTCATAATGAATGTGGGTTGAGGAGTAGAATGTAATTCAGTAAACTGGCACCTCGGCTGAGCCTTAACCAAACGCTAGCCTAATGCTAATCACCTCAGACCACCCCTTTCCTGCTTCTGCTCCCCATCCCCTGGAATTTGTGTTCCTCCTTCTGGCTGACTGGGGTTCCATATGGCATTTGGGGTCTTGACTGACACCAGTGGACACCTGGCAATGGAACCATTGAGAATTTCTTATCTAATACTGATCCTAATCTTAGTCTACAGCCTCAAAAACAAATTGCCACCTCTCCCACACAGTCACGACAAGAACTGAATGTTACAAGCAAACACATGCAATGTTAAAGGAATTAAATGTTATAGTATACTGTAGGAAAAGTAAAATAGGCAAATGAACTAACCATTATGTCCTTTTTTTAACAATGGAGATAGACTGAATATGTCCTTTGAAAAGGAATTCCATAAAATAAGTTAATGCTGTACATATTGTGTGTTTCAGGCTATGAAAACAAGATGGTTGTCTTTTTTTGAATGAGTGATGGACAAATTTTGATGCTTCAAGTGACTGACCTGTTTAACCTGCCTGTGTCCATGGATTTGTTTTCTTTCAATTAAAAGGATATGTGGTTCCCTGCATATATTTTCTCCTTGGCTATTTGTACCACTAACAATACTCTCATTACAACATTTCAAACCATTTTAAGACTACTAGTATTGTATGCAAACAAATGTATAGCTGCAAGTAATTCCCAGACAAACCACAGTAGAAAAAGGATTGAAAAAGGATGACACATAGCTCCTCAAAGAATTATGGAAAAGACTGTAGTCCAATTATCCATCCATCCATACACCGCTTAATCCTCTGCAGGCTCAAAACCCACACTACACAGACAGAACATGCTTCACACAGAAATATTGATCCAGGGGTCTTCTAGCTGTGGGGCAACGGTGCTAACCACCGAGCTACCTTGCAGCAGCCCTAGTGCAATTATATATATATATTAAATTATACTTAATCTGAATTAATTTAACTTGATAGGTCAGGTCAGTTCACAATAAATGCTCAAACATGGGTAAATACATCATACTGAAACCACAGAAGTAACATTTTTAGCTGATGTTGAGGAGCAGTGACCACAGCCACTTATTTAACTTCTAATAAACATCACACTGACATCCTGATGGTGTGGTCCTTGCCTTGCCATTGAATTTATTTTAGTCATATTTTAGGATTTTTTTATCAATTATCTCCACACTTCACATTTTCCTGGTCCAACAGCAAATCTATTTCAATTTTTGCATTTTTCATGATTTTATCTTTGTCTTATTTGATTCAACTCATTAGTGACATCTACCAAGACTGCAAATGAATCACCTTTAGGGGATGACTGACAACATCAAAAGAGTAAAGAAGCAAGGAAAGATGTTTCCAACTGAACAATGTTAAATATACTGTTGGCTTTAAAGCTATCAAAAGGTTTCTCATAACTTCAGTTTAATAAAAGACATTTGTTGATGTGCTTGTGAAATAATACATCAGTCATACAGTATACTATGATAATTTAGATCACTATTTAAATAATTCTTCTTAGCACCTCAAACATTGCATTAAGGTTGAGTTAACTACAATAGGCAGTACTTGTAAACACATGGTGCATTTGTATTTTTCATTAAAAAGAGGAAATGGTCAGGACATATGGTTTCCTCCAGTGTGAATATGAATGTTGACTTTAATCTGTATATACCTTGTTAATTAGGGTGGCTGCACGGTTTATTGACATTACAAGTTTAAAGCAATATGAGTAGATTATTTTGAAAAATACGTCAGATTGCTTTACTCTGAGTCTGTAATGATAATATTGAAATGCCCCATGAAGTTCCTCTTTTTATTCACTAGCATAATAATGACAGAGTTGGATGATGTTGATTTTTGCATTCATTTGCTCCCCACTTTGTGTAATGTAGCTTAACAAATACTGGGAACAATTTTATGATTTTTTCTTTCTATAAATATTCATAGTACCCAGATGATGATTCCTTGTTGTTTTTTTGGCCTTTTACGTCTTTATTAGAGAGGACAGTGGATAGAGTCGGAAACAGGAGAGAGTAGGGAAGGATGTGCAGTAAATGGCCGAGGTCGGAATCGAACATAACCGCTAGGCTATTGCGGCGCCCCCAGATGATGATTTCTAATGATCATGATGACATATCTAAAATCTAATGTCATGAGCTAAAACAGTCATGCTCCTAACTGTTTCTATTTGAATAGTGACATTAAGGTCAAAACAGTGACTGATGTTATGCTGTTCTTGTTTCAATATGCTGCTTCTTAGTGAAGTGTCCCTGCTAATTATGTTCTGCTGCTGCATGCCATGTGAGAGCAGAACAGAAAACGAGAAAACGTGTAAAACTGGAAACTTGATGTGCAATGAGATGGACATTTAACTTTTCTTGTCGCTAAGCAGGTCGTTCTAGGCAGAGCTACACATTAGTTCGGTATGTGTCATGTTTGATGATTAGTTCTAGCTATAAAACAATAGGTATGACATCAAAAAAACGTTTTTATTGTAAAACTTATCATGTTTGAGTGGAACAACAGTTATGTTTAGTTTGTATTGCTGTGACAGTGAATCATCTGTCCCTCCCTGGTGGGAAATATCTGCGTGTAGAGAATGAGTACCATATAACATTGAAACAGCATACCATTTGTCACTTTCCAGTCTCACACTTTAGGAAAAAACCTTAACCCTTACCATCACTGTTTCTTACTGTGCTGGGGCAATTTGCAGGCTTGCAAATTAAAGAAAATTTTATTTTTTAAATGGTCAATCTTGCAATCAGTGAACAACCCAGCCTACCATGTATAGCCACAGCCACCAAGATGCAAAACTAGTCAGTGTTGCTAATTTATGTTTACCTGTGGAACACTCATACACGTGTACTTTTTCATGCCTAGATAAGACAAAGTGACATGGTATCTTCTCGTGGAACAACAGGCCTACTCCACGCTTTGGCATGATGATGTTGCTAGTCTTAGAGCAATAAAAGGTTGTTTGACTGTCCCTCAAGAGTGCCATGCCACCAGGTCATGAACTACAGAGGAGCTTGGACAAGCTTAACTTCTTCTTCTAAGACATGATCGCCCCTAAAAACACGATTTGTGACATTTTTGCAGGGTTTCTATACAATATTGACAATATGCTATTATTGCCATGTATTTTTGTTTTGTATTTCTTCATGAACATGGATTATGCATAAAATTAGGCAGCTGTTGATGTAGGCTATGATTCATGCATAAAGGTAGGTTTTTTTCTAATTCACTAGAGTAAAGTAACCAAAATGCAAACTATTCTTGTCAGTTGACTTGGTTTTCCTTCTTGCCTAAAACATAGAATAAAACAGTTAATAGATAAATAATAAAATAATAAATAAAGGCCACCTGTAACAGTGGCATCATCAACCACACAACATGTATGTAACAGAAGTGTCACGCCCTCCACTTCTGCCAGTGGCTAGTGGCAGGTTTTCTCCCTCTATTTCCTCCGCCTTCCTCTCTTGCTTTCCCTGTCATTCTTAGGAGGGCGTGGACTGGGCGAGCGTTGCCAAGGCGACCAGGTGCGGTGAATCCAATCTGCTGATGATGCACCTGATTGGAGCTGGTGACTGCTGCGTGTGCTCTTAAGCTTCTGCCAGTCTTCTCTTCAGTGCCGGACTGTGATTCAGTCATTGTTAGTACTCTGACATGCTTCATGCCTCGCCGCCTAATGCCTGGGACACACTACAGGGCTCTTCAAAACTTCACACCTTCAGAGACCACACACTTGAAGATCAAAAAAGGCAGATTGCACAAGATTTCTCTCTTCTGATCTTATAGTGTGTGGTGTCCCTGCAGAGCTCACCACACACTAACCGATTCTTCAGCAGAGTATCAGGATCTTCACGCTCTATATTCCAAGGTAGCCGTAGGGCGGCAGCAGAGAAGCGTGTAAGACTGCAACTCAGCTAGCTTTAACTTAAATAACTTAAATAATAAGTCCAGAGGTGAGACTAGGAAGCAAAGGTTGGGGGCTGCCAACAGGGAAACTCAGAGAGGCGTGTAGGACTGTGACTCTGTTGCCTGGTCCCCACTCTGGCATGTCAGAAATTAGGAGCTAGACTTTTGACTATGTTTCTAGACAAGAGGGCTGCCAATCAGAGGCCAGCTGGCAAAGGAGAGCCAATCACAGGCTGGCTGGTAGAGGAGAGCCAATCACAGGCCGGCTGACAGAGGAGAGCCAATCACAGGCCGGCTGGTATTGGAGAGCCAATCACAGGCAAGCTGGTAGAGGAGAGCCAATCAGAGGCAAGCTGGTAAATGAGAGCCAATCACAGGCCAGCTGGTATTGGAGAGCCAATCACAGGCCGGTTGGCAGAGGAGAGCCAATCACAGGCCGGCTGGTATTGGAGAGCCAATCACTGGCCGGCTGACAGAGGAGAGCCAATCACAGGCCAGCTGGCAGAGGAGAGCCAATCACAGGCCAGCTGGTAAATGAGAGCCAATCACAGGCCAGCTGGCAGAGAAAAGCCAATCACAGGCAAGCGGGAAGAGGAGAGCCAATCAGAGGCCAGCTGGCAGAGGAGAGCCAATCACAGGCTGGCTGGTATTGGAGAGCCAATCACAGGCAAGCTGGAAGAGGAGAGCCAATCAGAGGCCAGCTGGTATTGGAGAGCCAATCACAGGCCGGCTGGTATTGGAGAGCCAATCACAGGCCAGCTGGTATTGGAGAGCCAATCACAGGCAAGCAGGAAGAGGAGAGCCAATCAGAGGCCAGCTGGCAGAGGAGAGCCAATCACAAGCCAGCTGGTATTGGAGAGCCAATCACAGGCCAGCTGGTAGATGAGAGCCAATCAGAGGCCAGCTGGTAGAGGAGAGCCAATCACAGGTTTGCTGGTAGAGGAGAACCAATCACAGGCAAGCTGGCAGAGGAGAGCCAATCACAGGCCTGTTGACAGAGGAGAGCCAATTACAGGCCGGCTGGTATT
>OMNN01041446.1:0-16890 GCA_900302755.1 Chromis chromis
GAGGTTTTGGCTGTTGTGAAAGAGTAACAGTGACAAAGTGATGCAGAAGGAAAGTACTAAAACACGAGAGAGGGCTTTTATTACAAACACAGTTTAACGTCTTTTTGTGAATCTGCAAGAGATGACGAATAAAGAAAATGAGTGAGGAAATAAAGTATGAGGCTGGTTCAATTGTGGGTACAATACCATCAATATGTTTGGTATGTGCATGTGTGGGCATTTTGTGACATCAGTATGAGTCAGGCCACATATTTGGACAAATATTCTTCTAAAACCATAGCAAAGCCGAGAAAAAAGCAGAACCGCTTCCCACCATACGATGACTAACATTTACTGCAGGTAGACGGACAAAGCCGCAGCAGTTGCTGTGTTTTACCGTGTGAATGGAAGAAGCGAGCTTCTCGATGAAGGGAGCGAGATTCTCTGCAGCTTTCAGCCCGTCCTGGAAGAAACTGAGATCAGAAAAAGCAACAAGTGCTGAGTCATGGCGGTAGGTCAAACATCCTGGTTTGCAGCAGCCAAAACATCACATGCTGAAGCTGTATAAGCAGCTCCATTCCCACATAAAGTCCAGTGTGAATAAAATGGGTAAATGGTTAACAATGATAACAATAGTTTCTAAATGGAGCCGAAAACCAAAGTGCCTCAAGTATTATGTAAAATCCCTCACAGGAACCATAGATGGAAATCAAATCCATATGTTTTTTTTTAACCCAAGAAGAAACTCTTTGTTTCTTATTCTTATTTCACACCTGGCACCTATGAGACAATAAAGGTAATGTTGGCTAAGACTGACCTGAGCTGGGCTTGGAAATATTTGATGAGGCTCTGGAGAAGATCAGGGCCCTGACGCACCTTCAGCTCCTGGATCTTCAAAAGGTACTGAAAGCATAAACACAAGCAGTTAGAAACAGCTGCAAAACAGAAAGGACTAATGGGTAACTCGCACTTGAAACGTTTATCATAGACTATATCTTTATTATGCTGTTTGGCAGCATGTTTCTAGTGTGGGGTTTTCTAGCATACTTTGTGTCATTGCAAAGGTCATGTGCTTCATTACAACACTCTAGTCAGTCAGTGAACCCTGTAGACTGAGACAGGAAAGAGTCAACTGCAAAAAAACACAGACGCATAGTGCAGACGTTGTTGTAAATAACGTCCATCCAGTCGTAAGTCTGACTTTATATTCTACAAGGTAGGGAAAAAAAAGCTTGAGGTTTCAGCTTTGTGTGGAAGGAATGACTGCATTGTCTTTGCTCCATAAAACCCCAGTCTCCCTGCTCAGCACAGTGTTTGTGTATGTGAGGGGTAAAGAAAGAAAGGGAGAACGAAAGAAAGAAAGAAAGAAAGAAAGAAAGTGTTTGGGTGACCTACAACAAGTGGAAATTCCATTTTCCCTGCCTCTCCTCCTCTTTGTCTCAACAGCTGGACTCAGTCAGGACTTGACTGCTTTTTTCTCAGGGTTTTCTCCAGCTATATGTGAAATTACACCACCTGTATGTAACAACACCACCACTGCATTACCCTGATTTTTGCTTTTCTACCAAATGTAACCCAGCTCTCCTAAATCTTTGCAACAGTCAACCAATTAAACTCATGTTTAACTTTCTGAAATATACTCTTTCCATCGTAGGAATTACTGGAAAGACACAAAACAGACTCTGGGCATCCAGTCAAGCACAGATGGAATATGGAATCCACAGCACGGACCACCCGAGCGAGCTAAACGAAGCCCACCTCAGGTATGTGAAAGGTGTCTGGGGTTTGCTATTTTGACTGGCACTAAGTCCCCCCACCTCACACATCTGCAGCTGGAAGATCCTCCTCTCTCTCTCCATGTCCTCCCCTCCGTCTGATCCCTCAGTCCTGATCAGGCCCAGCTGCTTGGTCTTCTCCTTCCTCTCCTTCCCTCTGATTTTGGGGGGGAAGGGAAAGAAAGAAAGAAAAAGGTTACTCTTATTCATTTATATGCAAAATGTGTCTAAGCTTATTTTTTTCCACAATGAACTGAAGGGTTTTTCCACTAACTCACTCTCCTTCCTCTTATATAGAGCGATGAAGTTGGATGAAAGACAGTAAGGGAGAGGTGTAATCTCCTTACAGCGTTATAAAACACTCTAAACCACTGTCAGAACGAGATCAAATGATAGCTGTAAAGTGCAAGTGCCTCGATTTTATTTCATATAAGTGTAACAGAGAAAGGCCTTGAGGGATTAGCTATTATCCTATTAACCCATGGAGCTACATCAATTTCTGTGACCTGGTGAAAGAGAAAAGTGTGACGTGACTCTCTTTAAGGAACCACATCTGTCTAATGCGTCAGGTTCTTTTCTCTCGGGATAACAATGAGGCTTAAAGAAGAGGAACATTACTACAATCCAACACTGAGCAGCCGTGTGAGTGCGAGTTAACAAAGTCGGGGTGAGAGCTAATTACATTTTCACGTCGTAATCCTTCCAACTCTTCTCCATATGTTTCTTGAGCTCCTGTGGGAGAAGAAGAAGAAGAAGAAGGAGAAGGAGAAGGAGAAGGAGAAGAAGAAGAGAAGAGAAGAGAAGAGAAGAGAAGAGAAGAGAAGAGAAGAGAAGAGAAGAGAAGAGAAGAGAAGAGAAGAGAAGAGAAGAGAAGAGAAGAGACTCTGATTAATAACATAAGTATTTAATAGCAAACAGATGAAGCTCTACTTCCTTATGTACTGGTTATAATCAGCCTGGGCAGAGCCAGACAGACATGATTGCACATATTATACCATCTCCTCTGCTATCCGGCCCAACAGGTTTTCAGTTGCCTTCCCTCACTGTTCTATTGAAGCAATGTTCAGCTGTCGAATCAGCTGTTTACAAGACAGGGCAGCGACGGGAGCTTATAGAAGTATTAGCCTGTATTACTCACAAGTCTGTTGGCATGGCAAATCAAAAGGCCAAATACTGGGCAAGATAGATAAGTTCAGCACTGGAGCCTTGCAAGGTCTTACTCATTAATCTGCATAAATAACCTAATATTATCCAATATCTTAGTGGGCTCAGCGGTGACTGCGCCACAGACAGACAGCATTATCTTCTTAAAGAGGAAATCCACCCTAAAAATAGATGTTATGTTGTGATAGTTGTATCATCTTGGATAATGTAGTCCAAATCAAGTCTGCTTGAGCTGCAAAACATTGCATCTTGAACATATCATGTCATGCAATTGCTACTTGTTCTCTCTCTAGTGTCTTACTCTACAATTTCTGAGTGAATTTGCATCAATACTAATGCATTTATTTGCAAAAATCCTTTTTTTTTTTCAGTGTCACCCGACCATACTGATCAACCAGAGCATTACAGTTGCTCCGTTAGCTGCAGTTCAAAAATAAAAATAATAAAAACAGAACTATAAAATATCAATGAACTGGACAATATTTTAGAAATCTGCTTGGACTTTCCCTTTGAGGCAGCTACAGTCTCCATCCTCAAACAAGTCATCAATACCAGTTTAGCCTGCAGAAGTTCAATTAGTATTTAATTTCTCTGTAATAAAATCCAGACTCACTAGTCTGCTGTCCCGCAGTTCTGTCTTCAGCACATTCTCCAGAGGAAATGCCATGATGTTGTTGAGATTTTGCACCTGAAACATGTCAGAGAACAGCAAAATGAGTACAGAAAGTCAAATCGTGCCACTAAAACGTCACAGATGGCCCTTATCTACAAACTGCAAACAATAACACACACACACAGTTCTACACACATTTACTGCATTTCCCTATGGACTTCCATTTCTGGGAATGAGAATGAATAATCCAAAAACACTGTGATGCAAGTCATTTTGAACGAGTGAGTCATGAATGAAAACACTGGACATTATGATTATTTGCACCATTACAATATTTGGATCCATGCAGGAGTATGAGGCAGTGATTTTAATCAAGTGTTGTTGTACAGTAAAACTTGAGGTTTGGATTGAGATGAGATTAACTCAGTTCTGGGGGAAAATGAATCACAAAAACAAGCAGCATAACCCCAACAGGTTGCGCTTTACAGTAATATATAATTACCCCTAACTCCCCCATGTAAGCAGGCCGCGTTATTTTGGCGAGCAGCACGGCTACATGCATTATTCATCATTTCCACATGTCTCCAGTTGACCATTGTCCAAATTTACAAAGTCTGTTTGCGAATGTCACTGCAGGCCCCTTTTTCACGGATTCTGGTGAATAACAACCGAGCTGCACCCTGCTCTCAGCGTAAATAATGTCCAACCACTTCCGTGAGCCGACTGCAGGGCAGACCTTGATATATTGACACAGCGGGTCCGGAGACTGGTAGGACTGTTTTGGTTGGCATCCAAACGCTGAGGTAACTAGTAGATAATACATGGAGTTCTGACACAGGGGAATACCGGCTTCCAGTGTCAACACGTGTCCAGGTGACACAGATCAATACGTGTTTATACACACTCACACAAACATGGCTCGTTTTGGAGTACAACTTCTTAAATCACCCTCCTGTTAGTCTTTCGGACCTACTTCCTTTTCACATCTGTAAGGCCTCGTCTCCCCCGTGAGGCCCTGATTGACACATGGGAAGGAGTGTGCGAGACGGTGAATGTGTGCGACCGTGCACACTGAGGTCTGGGATGAATTATCATCGCCATAGAAACTATCAGTGGGAGGGTTCCGGGCTGCCCCTGTCTAAAGGAGGAAGCATGCAGCTGTTGAAAACCCCTTTCCTCCAAGCATCCATGTATGTCTGCAGCAACAGTGTTTGCTCTGGCACAGTGAACACACACATACATCTTTTACGGACAGATTTGGGATTCTTCTAACTGCTGCTGTTTTGAATGAACAAATACATTTTGCAGATTTACTTCTTTTCCCTCTCTAAGCATCGATTAAACCCCTAAATAATCATCTCTGTGTCAAATATTTAGAAGTTCTTCCTATAAAAATAATCCCCTCATGCCTTATGATGGCTGTAACTCTTCACCTTCACCTCCTTTAGAATGTGCACACCTACAAATGAAATCCCTGCTTCGTGCTCCAACAACCTCCCCGCCACTTGCTGCAGCTCGAGCACAGCAGCTCACCTTCAACTCTGCTCAAACACTGTGCACTAAGCTACACGATGGCAAGTTTCATATTGCAGTAATTCAGCCTTACATGTTTGCATCAAACACCAGATTTTGATTTTTTTTGCGTATGAAATCACCGAAATCTGAATCTCTTGTTTCTGAGACAGTCATCATTACACTGTAGTTTCAATGCAGAATTGAAACTGCCATGATGTTGCTTATTTCAGTCGTGATGTGCAGTCTAACATATAAAAAAGCACCGTATGAACAATTTTTGTCTGTATTATCAGTCCTCACATCCTCAGTCTTAACTCCCTTGTGGTTTGAACTCTGTAATAAAGACAGCTAATCCCTCTCCTTCCCCTTTTAGTCCATCTTTTCCTCCTTTTTTTCTCACCAGATTCTTGAAGAGGGCTGTGACCTCTCTGGTGAACACTGCCAAGTTGAGGAAGCCTGTGGAGACTTCATTGTTGTCCTGGGTCAGGTGGCTGTTCCCCAGGTTCTCCAGCACCTCGATGTACTGCTCCTTGTTGTCTATGTGTGCTGGAAAAACAACACACATGCACACAGAGAGTGAGCGTAGCTGCAGACAGACAAAAAGTGACTCTGACTTAAGTTTCATGTGCAGAAAATCTTAAAAAGACAGGCTGACTTGCCCTGTTGCATTGGGAATATTTTAACAAGACAAGCATGTGGGATAAATTAGTGCTGGTTTACACCCATAGTGGAGCAGGAGACAGGCAAGCGCATAGAGAGCAATGTTTCTCTTGGGCTCATAGGTCTCTTTCCCAGGGGTCATGACCTTTGCAGGCTCTTAAGTCTGTTGAATTTATATGTAAAGGGGCTGAAGGAAAAGAATCGGAGGACCACTTTGGTTTACGTTGCACTAAACGAGGTTTGACTTGTTTCAAAGTGGGGCTCAGATTAGGACAAATAAATATAAGTTACAATTCAAGAAAAGGAAATTTTCAACCTTATACAATTGAATGCAGCAGCAATGGAACATATGGACCAGGCAGCTGTAGAGGACTAAACACACAAAGCAGAAAGAGTACAGTAAGTTCATCTCTTCTGCTCCAGTTTCCACTTCAAGACCAATCTAAACCGCTAAACTGTCTGTAGATGGGAGACAGACTGACACAGTTATACTAACAGGCTAAAAAAGCAAAAAAAATGGAACATTTGCATGGCAGCAAAATTGTGAATTAAAGAAGGAATGCAGACATAAAACAGGATGGAGAGGACGAAATCCAGGCGTATCGGGGAAACGGAGATGCCGTGGCTGTGTGGTCATTTAAAAAAAAGAAGTATTATAACAAACAACATACGCTATCAAGCAACAAACAGCTGAGTCACAGAAGGGCTCGGAGGATGATATTACAACTGACCTTTAACTGCCAAATACCATCGGAGCGACACGACTCTTTTCGCTGCTTTGCCAGAACACACACAGGCTCGCAGGCCGCAGCTTCTTGGCAGAAAAGTGGTACTTAGCGTTTATGGGAAAAGAGAACGAAAGAAGAGAAAATCTCAACGTGTGTTTTTGTACGCGTGACACGATAACAGGCCGTCTAAGCAGCATGTGGGGGGGGAGCTGGCGTACCACTTTGTCTTTACATGTTGTGAGTCAGATTGTTGATCCATGATTAACATCAGGACTGATTAAGGGGTTCATTGAGAGGAAGGCCCTCCCATCGGCACATTACTGGAACTAACCCATATGATTCTACTTAGATAGAGATGAAGAACTAGTAAAGGAGAGGGGGAAAAAAACAGGAATAATGATGGAGCACTTCTCTACAGATGCTACAGCGCTGCAGACTGGTTGCCTAATCCTGGGCAGCTAGCTCGCTGACTCACGTTTACTAAAAACTATGAGTTGAGGCCTGGAAATGGGAAGCAGGCTTGTAAGAGAGTTCAGAAAAACAACTACAGGATATGTTACAGTTCCTCTGTTTCTCCCGCGCATTTTTGAGGCATACACTCACGTATTATGCATGCGCACATTTGATAAAGTCACGGTGACGTAGAGCTACATGACACACAGAAGCTCAGAAAAACAATCACTTAGCGGCACAGTGGATTTTTTAGGTCGCTGTTGTTGCCGAAACCACACATACCATTTACCTTAACAACACCACAAAACCATAGATGCTGTATTTTATATAAACACAATCACCCATCAACCCACGCACCCTGGTCTCATAACAAGGGGCCTCACTCATAAACACCACTGCCCACACCAGCACTGATGATGTCATCCTCGCCCGGCTTCTACAATGAATTATGTGGAGGCCCCCATGTGCACCGAACAGCTCATTCTGCCATAACAGAGGTTGACCTTTATGGGGAAAAGTAGTTTCACTTGTAGGGACAGAAATCGTTCTTCATGGATTTTAACTTGTCAAAAGCTGTACAGTTTGAGAATGCTGACAAAACCATCTCAACTCAAGTTCAACGTACTATGCTTTCGTGCAGTTTTCTTCCATATCACCTTGTTCATGTGCTCATAAAAGTTTTAAAAAAGGTAGTTAGCAGACTTTTTCAAGGTGATTAAGGCTTGTGTTATACTTTACATATCCAGTATGTGAGGGAGTGCAGAGAGTGTACGCGAGGTAAGAAAACCAAAATGGGCAATTTTTATTTGATTTGTAGTCAACATGTGCTTCACCCTCTGAACCCCAAGCAGTTTCTGGGTGTTTTTTTTCCTGTATAATTTTTCCTGACTGCAGGCTTATTGTTCACTGCAATATAAAGTCTTGCACCTCTATGGAAGCAGCAAAACCATGGCTAGAAGTAGAGAGAACTCAAAATGTCTCTATTGCAGAATAGCAAAGTTCTAATGATATGAATCATTTAAAAAAAACTAAAGTTGAATTTCCTTGATTATAATTTTTTTCATTTTGAAAAAGCCTGGAATCAACATGTACAACATTTTTTCAAGTGCCAACAGATGTTACCTATACTGGAAAAAATGGTGACTCTACATACTATAGATATTTTACCGCTTACATTTTTAATTTGCTTCCATGCGATATTTGTAACGTGAGTGTTTGTCACAGCAGAGTCACTAATGACTTCACAGTTGCACCAGGGAGCACAGAATTTTAACTTCTTACTGAATCCGTTCAGGGCAAATGTTTTATTTTGGACATTTTTTTTTAAAGAGACATGTAGAATAATGTGCTTTTATCAAAAATCCCAATTTTAGACTTAGATTTTGATCATTTCCCCTGAGAACCTTTCTGTTTTTACAGTTTCTGACTCTGATAAATGATGCAATTATGGAGATTCTTTAAAGATAACTTGCCTTACAAACCCACCAGGGGGATTTAGGGTTCAGAGAGTTAATACATACATGCTAATCTGCAGTGCATGTATGAAAATAGTACAAGAATAAAAATGCATCCGTGGTGTCCACAGCTGTCTGTGTTCACATCCACAAGGGAGTACAACCAGTCCCTAAGTATTACATGGCTGAAAGCTCTAGAAAAAGCTTGCAGAAGGACTTGAAGTTAAATTGTTTTCTGAAGTTAGTAGTGTATTGTGTGAAGGAAACTATAGTATGTGACATATTGACACTTACAGAGTCCAGAGGTGTGTATGGCTTTGATCATCTTCTTCATCCTCTGCAGAGTTGTGTGGTCCATCTCCAGAGACTGCAATGAAACAGAGACAAACATAAGTGAGTGAATAAAAAAAATTGAGTGTAAAATAAAGAAGTCTGCATTTGAAAAGGACTCCATCCTGCGTGTTGTCAAAATGTACCAACTCTTGTATTGCAGTGTATGGAATTGTGATGTTAATGTATTGCACATTTTCCAGATATCCAATTGCAAAACTGTGTCTATTTCATTTTCTCACGGCGTCTGACTAAAGGCCAACAGGTGAGTAAGCATTTACACAGATGACAATTGCCGTCTTTCACCTGTTCAACAACTTTCTCACACTGACACCACGCTGGCTGCTGGAAAAAAACATGACACATGACGCAGACGTGAAGCAGACAGTCAAATTACTTCATTGTATCTGAACAATCAATCTCTTCCAAACCAACAAGGTTTTCAAACTACATCCTGTTTATTCTCCTCACACACAGGCCACTTGTTTCAAGGAGCTGCACTTGCGACACTCCACCTACATGCCACCAGAAATAGCTTTTAATGAGCCAGTAGTCCAGACTTAACAGAGACTCTGCCTTGTTACGTGGCGTTGTTTACACACCCCAGTCCCTCCCAGTCGAGTTCACTCCCTAAGTGTTGGTTCATTAATTAAAAGGCAGTGTGGGTGTTACGTAACGTGACACTACGGTCAGCGAATTTGAAAGTGGTTTAAACGAAGATGGGAGTTGCTCACGGATGCTAGAGTTTCCTCGGCTTGTTGGCAGACAGTGAAGCAACAATGCAAACAAGCCGGTGCAGGTAAATAAAACTGGTTGCTGAATTTATGTAATCAATCAAGACAGAAGGAACCACAAGCAAATAAACAACCCGCCCATCAGTTGAGACAGACAAACTGTCAAAAAAACATTTTTTCCATATTTCTTCTGGAGAAAATAAGGTGCTCCTCCCATAAGTGTGCCCATGTTGAGAAACTGCAGTGTCTTTTACTGTGCCTTTTTGTGCCTGAATGCAGGGCTGTGTTTACCTGCTACAAGGGTGTGTGTGCAACTTCTGGCAGGACAGTTTAGTATTTCATGACTAACTGATATGTGATTCGTATTAACCTCCAGTATTCTGTTAACCATAGCAGAAGGGTTTAGATCTGCTCTTAGAAAAACATCTCTGAGACTGACAGTAAGTCCATTATAGCTTTTAGCGATAGGAAATGAAACCATTCCTTATTTCTGTCTGTCTTCCTTTATCGTTGCCTCTAATTATGAGAATTCAGTAACAAGCAGCTGAGTGTGTGTGTGGGGGTAAATGGTGTCTCTGTCTCCATGCTTGCTGCCGTAAACCACACACATGCCCACACATTATCCTAGCCATTAATCAAGCTTGCTGTTGCCGAGCAGACTAAACAGAATAACCAGATCTATCTATCTATAAATGAGATTGTTGTATCTGCATCTGTCTGGCTGCACATGTGTAGGATTCCAGTGTGACCCTCCCCAAACTGCTATTCCAGCTATGTGTTTTCCAGTGTGTCATGGCCATAAATAAGGACTTGAGTCCAAGAGAAATGCTACAGACAGTTGTCTATAACTGCTGTCTTTATAAACCCTGGATTATGCAGTCTCCGTCTGCATTTAGAAGCCACAGTTTCTTTTCAGGGAAATCCCGAAGAACACCTTTTATCTCTCTCCAGCTATCTCTAAGTCTATTTGCATTACAGGTGAGGTATTAGTTGGAGGCCGTCATTTGATATTTATGCAATATCAGGATATCCAGACAGGGATCAGGACTAAAGCCTGCATGATTTAAAGAGTCCAAAGTTTTACCCTGAATTATTGCGGTCAAACAGCCATTCCATCAGAAATCATTTTTCAACATGGTGTATCTCATTCCAGTAAAAAATCTCTTGGGATTTTCGACTTGTAAAAGAAAATCTGCAGCGATTCAAACTGATGGGACTCTAACCAAGAACAGAAAGCCATTTGAGGTAACAGCAGAACGCTGATCCATAATGTTTTGTCACAAGGATTACAGACAAGGAAGCACTGAGGCACACTCGGATTATTTGTTTTATGGCGGAGTTCACTGCAGCCTCTCTCCGTTTCCTCCTTTACCCAAGGAGCTTTGGGGGGAAGAGATTTCAAACAAACATGTACACAGACCTCAAACAAGTCTTGAACCAAAGCAACAGTTCAAACAGAATAGAGTGGCCTTCGTGGACATCCTTGCAAACATGGGCAAACACGCGTGTACGTGCTTACAATCACAAGCACAACACCCTGGTCTATCAGATGCCTCTGTGGCATATCTGCTGTGCCGTGTGTGTGTTCTGTTTGTGTCCCCATCTCAGTCTGACAAGGCCAAGTAAACTCTCTGTAGGTTACATTACCTCACGTAACCTTCACTTTTCTGCTGTGCAGTGTCGGTCTACACTGAATCATTGTGTATGTAAACATCCAACCTTATCAGGGGACTGTAGAAGTACAGCACATAGAGGAAAGACACAGAAATTTCAAAAAGCCAGGCACAAATTTGATCAGAACGGTGAAAAAACTGACATCAACTTCCTAGATGTACAGAGCCATAAGAGCACCCATTACACCCAAAATGCAGCACACCACAGACATTCATATCTGTAACCCAACACTAGTTTTTTCTTGAGAGAAACACCTTACACCAACTCCTCTGTGCATGTGTCCAGGTGCAGACTTTTTGGATTGAAAATTGGCACAGGGGCCAAAGTCTCCAAGTGCGCTCACCTGGAAACTATGCTCAGCAACTTATATGAGGCTTAATTATATTATGTATAAGTTGTAATGCTTCGTCCAAAAACACAAACAAACGAGAAGGACAGAGATTTGGTGCAGGTGAGTCTAACGCACTTCTTCTGCCAGACCAGGTAAACAACAGACAAAGGCGCATATGTCTCCCTGCGCCAACCTTCCACGTCTCTCACCTCTTCCACGTTTGAAACCGTGTTCCGACAGTCGCTCATTTTGGACTGGAAGCTGGAAGTCCCCGGCGAAGACAGATCCTCATTTGTCAGGACCACGAAGTCCGAAATGCTCAACCGCTCCGGCATGTTTCAAAGCGAAACGACAGTCACTGATTAGAAAAGTGAGCCAAAGTTTCAAGCGCGCACGTAAATCCCATTTGAAGAAAGAAAAAAAATCAGTATCTCTCTCAGTCCCTTGTGTGGAAACGGGAAGCTGCGAGTATTTCCCAGAACGTAGATTCCTCAAAACGACTTCTTAGAGGCGGAAAGTTGACTAAAGCCAGACCTGACCGAGTTTAGGCTCCGCTCGGCGAATGCGTGCGCATGGAGGTGCACCAGCGCGCTATTGTGCGCAAAGTGAGGGAGGGAGCAACAAACTCCATCATCACGTGGGAATGTTTGTGCTTTCTGGCACACTGGAGGGAGAAAAGTGTGTGTCTGTGTGTGTGTGTCCTTGCCCTCTTCCCTTTCATTAATACTTCTCATTTCTATGCAAACTCCAGAGAGTCTGGATTGTGGTCACCATGGATATGCAGAATGCCTCATTCATCGACTAAACTGAAGGGGAGGAATTTCAATGGATGAGGTGATGCAGGCGCTGAGAGAGAGGATTGCAGTGAGGCAGAGACGCACAATTCATCAAGTACCACCGAATAATGTTAAAAGCTCTGCAGTTTGGAAAAAAAATAACTCTGCTAGATGGGGGGAAAGCTGTTTTATGTTAAGTTTTCACTCAAATTGCACTTAAATAACTGCTGCACATATTCCTCACATCTGAAGCAAGGGGTTCTGCAGCTGCGAAGAAGTTTTAAGTTTTATGTGCACTGCCCTTTAATCAAGAGTTTGGAGTTGTTCTGCCTCATTGGATCTTTGCACCTTGATCCTTTTGGCTGAGGATCCAAAGCTCCTTCTTCTTCCTTTTCATCTCATGAAAAGGCATTTTTCATTGAGGGAGGATTTCTGAAATCCCTCCCAACTGACATTTCCTGAAATCATCCAACAAAGTGAAAGAAAATGCAACAGAGAGGAGAGGAGAGGGGGGTGGGGAGGGAAAAAAGGCAAGAGTTGCTTATACAACATAAGTCCTGCATGCCTGGCATTGTCAAGCCTGTCAGCTCAAAGAAAAGAGGTGTATCAGTGAACCTTGCCTCGGGGCGAGCGGTGATACAATGAAGTGCAGATGGGTGAGTTTGGGAAGCCGCATCAAATACAGTGGCTGCCTTCACCACAAAACCACATATTTGCCTACATTATCTATATAAAGGGAAACAGTGAATTAGTTCCAGCTCAACGGACAACTTGAGGTTATCTTGGCCGTATTCATTCAAGGAAAAATAGACTCACTCTGTGGTTAAAGGGTTGTATGTGTTCTCTGTTGCTACTTATTACTGCCATTCAGTGAGCATAGTGCAGAATGGATGTTGTGTCTTAACTGTGTGCACTCACAGGGATGCTGTGTTTGTATCCACAAAGATAGACAAGCTCCTTTTGTGTTGCAAGTCTCTTTAACTAAACAATAAATCAGTCACACCGAAACGCACATGCATGACATTTGATATCATTGTTGTATTGAAGCTGCACACTCACATACATAAGCTGAAAGGAGTGGAAGTGAAAATTCACAGGGAGGCCGAACAAATAGCTCTGCATATATACACAATTCAACATGTGGACTAAAGTCCCCGGAGGAAGAGCTGTAAAACTCTCTCTTTAACCTATTAATCATTATAGAAAAGCGTCCACCCTTTCAAGGAAGTGAGGGCACGCGACAAATAGAGCCATATAAATAGGTTTGGTGACCCAGTTTAGCAGGGCCTCATTCACTTATTGTTGCATGTTTGTATGTATGTGTGCAAACACTGGCGAGGGAAAGAGAAAAACAGATCTAAACTGCTTGCATGCATACATGTTGCCGCTTGCTATTGTGATATATGTGCACCATATGTGTGTCTGCATGCTCATTTTGTATGCACTCTTTTTTTTTCTTTTTGCATGCATGTCTGAGCTGATGTAATGCATGGGCTTGTTGCGTCCCAACAATACCCTCCTTCAGTTTCCTTGCAGCCCCTAGTAAAGAAGCACAGCCTTTGTGCATCTGCCAGCCTTTGAGCCGGGTCCTATTGTAAAACTGAGCAAACCGGTCTGCTCAGGCAGTCGACTAACATATAGAGGGGGGGGAAAGTTGTTTTTTTTCTCTTTTTTAATTGCAGGGAGGATGCACAGATGCACAGTACAGGGCAGGAGACAAAGGTGGAGTTACAGAATAAAGGCAAAAGAAACAAAACTTGATTGTCTGAGTGCAAAAGTGACTCATTTAATGTCTTCCCTCTTTGACTCCACCCTTTTCCTTTATAAACACCACATGCAGTCTTTCCATATCGACAAACTCTCTCCTGCCATAGAAAATATCACTCTTTCTATCATCAACAAGGCCTTTCTTTTCCTTTTTCCCCTCACTTAATATCTTGTCTTACAGCAAAGTCCTCTCCTGGCCTGCAAGCAGCAAAGTGTTGGCTGTGAGGAAGTGAGGTACACCGAATACAGCTTCTCCCGTTCTCTCTGACGCACACACAGCATGGAGGTCACAGCAACATCTTCCAGTAAAGATTGCAGCTGCCAGGATTTCCTTGCTGCTTCCCAGCAGCCCAGAGGAGTAGCACAAGGTCCTCCGACAGCCACCCCCCCCCAAATAAAATCTCCCTCTCCCTCATCTCACTGAGTGTTGACTCAGCTCCACTAGTCCTGCTATCAATTTACTACCCCTGTCAAGACCGGGAGGCCCAGGCTTACCGTAAAATACCCCCTCTTCTGGTCGACACGGTTGACTGAAACTAGGAAGATTGGAGAGAAAAAGAAGGGGGTTTGATTTATTGTTTAGCACAGGGCTGTGGTTTCCCCACTGGAATAAGCAGATGAGGTGTATTGAACAGAGCAGGGACTCTGCTGAAAACAATCAGCCTCAAGAACCTGCACAACTGAATCAAGAAACAGCCCTGATAGGAAAAAAAAAACACAGGCTGATACTGAGTGACAGCCTTTGCATTGGAAAAATACGTCATCCTTGACTCACTGACTTTGCAATATCCTGTTCTCTGTGACATGGCTACTCAGCTGGCAAAATACTGTACCTGCCCATGAACCCCACCTTCAGATACACATGAGCTCCAGTATACCTGTTGCTGCAGTTGGTATGGCAACAAAAGGTTTTCCAAACTGGGAGCTAGTCAAACGTGTTTGTGAGTCATGGACATGTTACATTACACATAATTTACAATGTCACAGTGTCATTTGAGTTGGCTGAATTTCAAACAATTAAATTCTGTTTACCTGGAACTAGTCCTCCCATCCTCTAATGCTTTTTCTATCTGCAAAACTGATAAGTTACTTGACTTTTATACCTCCCAGAGGTCAAAATCTGCATTATTTTGCAAAAGAAAAGTCTTACATGCAAACACATTCACTCATGCATAGCCACCATTTCTGCCAAGGCCTTAAACACACCATCTATTGTTGTCTAATTGCCTCAAACCTTAATGAAAATAATAGGACCACTAAGTGTCCTGCAGGCCAAAACAATGACATGCAATGTATTGCACAGGTTAGTGCTGCTCACTGCCAAGCTATCACCTCATTTAAGGTCGAACACAGAGAGGCATTTGTTTTAGGCAATATAAGCAGCCAGCTAATAATATTTACTTCAGTAGTTGGTCTCAAGGTGTGCCGTAAAGAGAAGTGAGGTGGCCTGCTCTTTAGATAGTATGTAAACCACACGGTCCAGGCTGCGTGTGTGATGTCTGACATTTCGGTTTATGGCCTCGCGTTAAACACATGAGCGCAACATCTGTTAATAGACACTTGGAGTTAACAGACACCTGATTTTGGTTCCAAAGCAGACCAGACGTGCAGAATGTGCAGAGAAATGGTGCATGCAGAGACAGAGCTTATTATTCCTCCATGCATTACCTCCAGATTTCTAGAGGCCATAAACATCAGGCTGTATACAAAAAATTCTCCAGGAAGAATGGAGCTTGTTGAGTTTGCAGAACATTTGGAAGACAGTGTACCATCTTCTATAGATTAAATGTAAAGGAACTTAAAGTTGCATGCAGGATTTAGCAATAGTGTGCAAAACTCTGCACACATTTTCACACTAATTATCACATTTGTGATGCACTTCCTTGCCATTGTCTTTTAAGCCCAAAATGCACTGATACCATTCCACCCTGACCCACTGAACTCTGACCTCCTGTCCCCTCTCACTTTTGTAAGCTTGTTTCCCGAGCAACCATCTCACAAAGAATGATGGCTGTTTTTTTGTCTTCCTGTCTGAATGTGTTTATAGCTCATTCAGTGCGATTGTCATTCTTCATGTTAAGTTATTGTCTTTCCTCGGAGGATGTCACTTTTTATTAGCTCAATGCCCTCAGTGGCCGTAGACTTGCCGTTTTTTGACAGAAAATATTTTCTGAAGAAGCAGTGACACCAAATGGCAGTAAATTTTACAGCAAGCATCAAATCAAATCACATAAGGCAATAAATAACCGAAGCTGGAGAAGATTTATTCATGTGTGCCTAGATGTATCAGTTTTGCTGACATGACAAGTGATTAAAATAAAAATGCAACAGCACTTCAAATGTAAATCATGGCTTCAGTATTTATTCAATAACTTCAAACAGACCACACAATATTACAAAATATTAAGTGCTGCATGTCATACAAAAAACTGTCAAAAAATTCAGAAAAATAGGTATAAATACAAAACAAATTATGTACAAATACCAAAAAAAAAAATAATGCTCATTGAAAAAAAACTACAAAATCTCTAATCTACATTATAAAAACACACACACCCGTTTCCCAAGCCGTCAAATACACGCACAAACACACATTTTCAAGTTTTGTTAGGACAGGACAGTTAGCTTATCTCTGCAGTGTAGAGGGAAAGCCAAAAAACAAAACACATCAGCATGAAATTAAAATTTTCAAATTTCTAGAACGCCTCAAAAAACCTTTAACAGATAAAAGTCACAGCCCGAATGCCTTTGACATTTAAAAATTGTTGCAACTCAACACTGGGGAGAGAATTCATTGGCTTAAAACCTGAACAGTTATAAATTCCTCATTGTTTCTGCATCTGCTATATCAACAGATTTCATTCATTTTAAAACAAGAGGAAGACGAAATCGCTCCTCTAATTACACCTCACTTACATCCATTAACCCCCCCCCCCC
>OMNN01041446.1:16910-44114 GCA_900302755.1 Chromis chromis
CTCTTCCACCACACCTGCAGCACAGATGCTGCATCTCATTTATTTTTGGATTTTTTTCCTAAGAAATACAATAGTAGTTTTACACTACTAAATCAAAAATCATCGGCTACAATCAACTATCAAACTGAGATAAACAAGAGGAGCAACTGGATTCGAACCAAAGCTGCCAAACCAACAAGAGAGAGTGACCCTCTCCCTTGGTAAAAGATCGTATGTGTTCACAGAATAGCCATTATCTGTTATTAAGTCTGGCTCTGGGTCACAACCTGCACATTTTGGCACACAGTACAGCACCAAAGAGTTCTGACACAAAGCTTAAGGCAGAGTAGAGCAAACGTCATGAGACAGAAGCACCTTAAAAAAGCTTTATGTCTACTATTATTATGTGGATCTACAAACACTGGTTTTAAACAAGTTCCTTCACAGCTTCATTTGGTCAGTGGTGAAGGTTTTCTCACAATCACACCCTGTGTATGTTTCTTAATGGCTTTAGCTTACTCTTATCCAGTGATTGAATCTGGTAAAGCTGCACAGCAGTTAAAGCTGACAAAATACAAGGCTGCCCCCTACGGGCCGAAGACTGGCACAAACATTTAGACTTTGGAAACACAGAAGAAAAAAAAAGTTCCTGAGTTGCCCCACTAAACACTGCCTGACACCCAAGTGTATCAGTTCTTCTGCTGGTGATATGATATGCACAATAAGTCCTGCTTTTTTTTATGAGATGTTCATTCTATTCTTTGTAGCTCAAGCTGAAAATTTGACAGAAAGTCCAAAAAACCCTGCTTTTTAAACTGTGTTCCAAGCTCCCTCCCTAAAAGTTCTTTATACAAATGAATTTTATATTATTAAAATGAACAAATGGGGTGATTCCTCCGTTGGAATCATTAAAACAGGCATCGCTAGTGATGGCTTCATAGTGTAATAGCTCCTGCCCCAAGAAGGCATTGAATTTAAATATTTCTAAGCTACTTTTTTCTTCCCCCATCTCCTTCATCTTCACCTCAGCTCTTCAACAAATCTCCGAGGTCGTAGGTGTCGAAGAAATCCGACACTCCCTCGCTGTCCTCCAGGCTCCAGAGGTAATCGTCGTGGTCCAAAGGCGGAGAGAAACTGACGAAGGGGGTGTTGGGGTCCGAGGTGAAGGAGGTGCCGGGGAGCTGGTCCTCGGTGATCTGGAGCAGACTGGGGGGCAAACCCAGGAGGCCCTCTACGTCAAGCAGAGTGGAGCTGGAAGTTGTGGATGAGGAGGTGGCTGGAGCTGCTGTAGATATATTGGCTGTGTTTGAGGGAATGACAAAACAGGGGAGAGGGTGGGATGGAATTCTTTGTTGAGTGTGTGTTTATACTGCGGGACACTTTACAAAAAATACCTTGGTGAGGCTAGTTGTTATCTGCTGTACAGCCTGCCTGAGGATCCAGACTTTTGCTCTAAGCTAAAAACTTTTGTTTTCATGTTTTTTAATCTTCCTCAGGGTACATTTTCAGCCTTGTGATTTGCATTTTTTTTATGTTTCTCATTTTATCTTGTTTTTGTGTACACTGACTCACTGTTACATTGTTTATTTTTTTTATTGATATAAAGATAAAGTTTAGCTGACTGATTTATTGATTAAGAATGTCAAAGAAGAGTTCAACATTTTTTGCAAAAGTACAAAATAAAATACCAGCATTTCTAAAGTAATTGACATGTATCTAATTTTCGATACATCGAATGGCATATTGAATGTTTTTAATGTGAAGCAGCAGCAATAAATGTTCAACTGACATTAGCAGCAACTTAATACACTTCTAAATCAGCATTATGCACTAACTGGCCACTTTATTTGGTACACCTGTGAAGTCTAATGCAATCCCATACACCAGTTCTATCTGTAATTCTACATTTTGTGTTTTTTAGAACCTGCTGAAGCTGGTGTATTTGATTTCAATTTTAAGAAAGTCAATCTGGACAGTTACAATATATTTTTCCTTTATGATGATTTAAATATTTTTATTGTTTGAGTTAATTTATTATTATAGATCCACAAGAGGGATGTTTGCCATCTTATGTTGTTATGGTATTATTTTTTAATCTATTTAATTTTATCGTCATATTCTTAGTCTATTGTGTAGTTTTAGTGTGGTGAACTTGTGTACCACTGTGGTACTGTGTACTGCTGACTGCAAGACAAATTGCTCCTCGTGGATAATAAAGATTACCTTGAACAACAGTTCATTTGTCATTAATTTAACATGACAAATAGTCATTTTTCTTCATATTATTCAAGGCTAATTGCCACCTATCTCCAGCTTCTGAGATGACCCACAGATACAAGAGTGGTGATGATCTTCTATGCTACTGCAAGTCAAGTATTTCATGTTATTGTGAAAATTACCCCACAAAGACGATGGTTTGTAACCAAAATCTGGTAATCTGTCAGCCAGCTTTGGGTATAAAAATAAAGTAAAGTAAGTAAAATCCTATTGTACGATACATGATCCTTCAGAACCCCCAGCTTACATTCAGTAGGCTCCTCTTTGGCGCTGTAAGTTGGTGGTGCCACTGGTGTTGCAGCTGGAGGGACGAGGGTCTGGGGGAATTCCTTCTTTGGGGTGACAACACTCTTAACTGGGCTAGCATCTTCAAGACCCTCCTCTGGACACAGGTAGACTTCTATGGGGCCATTTCTACTCTTCAAATAGATCTGTAATGACCCCTGCTGTAAGGAGACAGGGAAACAGATATAAAGGTAAACATCAGCATCGACACATAATAAAAATATTACATGGGAGTGCTGTCTTAGGAAGTGAAAGAGGTGAGAAGGAGGGAATCAAGAAGTAGAATTCAAGAGTCAGTCTCACCCCTGCTGTGTCTGGCACCTCCAGCTTCGTCTCAGCAGGGGCTTTGACAGCGATGACCGTTTGGTCTCGGAGACTGGCGATGGAGCGGATGTCCTGGTATGTCACGTAGCCCAACGTACAGTGCAGGGTCAAGGGTAACAACAGTAGAAATTACATAGATGTGTGCGTGCAACCGGATAGAGGACGACCAGAGACTTACGTAGATGACCACAACACTCTGTGTAAAGGATATCTCTGGCTGTCTTTATATTCAGTCAGCTGTTTGAGCTGTGTGGTGCTGGACTGAATCAGCTCATCCAGAGATCTCTCTGCTCTCTCCAGGTCTCCCAGCTCTTTCCTCATGGCACAGGCCTTCTCTCCTCCACCTGCACCACCTTCAAATACGTCTCCAACCCTAGAAAACCCACACATACACAGTTTTAGGGTCTGACTGAGTTTAAAACTTATTAAGTTAGCTGTAAATTAGTTCTAAACGTATCTGTAGTTATCATCACAACTGCGACAATAAGCACTCCACACTGTTGGGTAGAATTAAGGCCAATTCATGCTTTTCGTGATCACATGTCTGCAACAATATGCCTGTGTCTGTGATGGTCTGTGCAAACTCCTCTGTGAAAATCCATGTACAGCCCAGAAGTTGTGACCGTGTGGACTGTTCGCACTGCAAGTGAACCAACTGTGCATGCAGCAAGAAAACAGTGCAGATTCCCATCATCCACACTAGGGATTGACCAATATAGTTTTTTTTTAGGGCCGATAACCAATCACTGGCAATCAAGAAAGATAACAGATATTTTGATCCGGTATACATTAAATGTAACATTTTAACCACATGTGATTGCAGAGAACCTGTCATTCATAACTAGGCTTCTTCAATAATAAGGGTGACTATAAATTAATATAGAAATAGAAATAGGAGTGATTAAATTAGGACACTCTCCTCTGTTTCTGTGAGCTCGACTGAGATTGATCAGTTTGTCTCCTGCAGTTACATCTGCTGTTCTTCTCTATTTTCTTAATATTTCACTGTTCTATCACTTTTATTGCCCACTAAGATCCATATCTTAAAGCCTTATTAATTATTGTTTTCCAGACTCTGATTCAGGGTCATTTGTGGCTGCCTCTCTGCTTGAGAGACATTTGTGAGACCACAGAGTGACTACAGACAGAGAGAGGTGGCTGCATCAAACCTGAAGTAGCGCATTTAATTTATCAATAATCGGCCAATGAAAATACAAATACCGATAATCGGTAAAAATGCCAAATATTGGTCAAGACAATTACATTGTCATGGTGCTACTGGCCAATCTGCGAGTAGCTGCTATACTGTGTAAAAAGAGCAAAGTTGCAACCTTTTAGAAACATCGACAGGATTTCTGTACATGTAGTTTTGTGTTATATGAGGGGCAATGCAACCACATCTATTGTAGCATGAATAGAACTGCGTGCGCATCTGCTGTATGTTTTCGAAGTCTGTACTGGTGCTGCGGAAACAATGAATTGGCCTTAACAGAGAAGGTTGCTATTATAAACATGGCAATGTCTCCTGACTGTCACTAGGGGGCAGATAGGTGAGTATGAATGAACAGACTGAGGTGCAGGTACACCAATAGTTTGAGTGTGTTCCAAGAGCAATGCTACTATAATATATGGTATACCAGAAGAAGATTTAGAATGTCCCAATACACAGTATGTAAAATGCAGGATGCCAGAAACACAAGAATGTTCTACTACATCCTGTTGCATTTTACGGTATGCAAACCAAAATGCTTTTCTGGTCATTCTGACCCATAATCCACAGCAAAGGATTCGCCACAGTGTCTCAGAGGAGTATAAACAAGCTTGAGCCACAGAGAGATGACAGCTCATTTTGCACTACAGATTGGGATGGATATATGAGCAAGATGGTCAAAGTTTAGGGCTTAATATAACAAAGTAGTGTGTCCCAGTTGTATGCATAGTACATGCGTAGTTAATACTGAAAGTGAAAAGCAAAAGTATAAGACTTGGATCTCAAGGCCATCCAATGTAACAGCTCTGCAAGAAACACCATTTACTACCTTTATTATCAGAGAACTGTTGTAATCTATCAGAGGTAAATTTTCAAACTACAGTGTACAGCAAATTTGATTGTATTTTTTAATGAAAATGTATTTTTTCTACTACATGATGTAAATGCAGTGGAAGAAGTATGAGAAAAACATGTTAATATGCTATCCAGTCAGCACAGTAGCCTCAACAAAAAAACAACATTAATAATATGGTAGTGTTTATTGCAATTATTATCTGTTACATATGTCTCTGTTTTCGTGATTTTACTCCATTAAAGGCAGAAGAGAAGAAAAGTAGAAAAGTTGACCACAACTAAGATCATTTTATAACCCTAGAGTCAATATATTTGAAAGTTAACTTGCAAGATATCAAAATCTTGCCTTTGCTGTTTGACATGAGCAAATCAACTGCATTTGCCTATGTTACAGAGCTTTGTTAACTGTGTCCATCCGACCACAAACCACAAACGCTGTTCAAGTCAGAATTATAAGTCACTCAACACTATTGTGTAAGTAACGCTAAATGAGCATTAAAGAAATATAAATTAAATAAGGGTCCCCTGACACAGTGCCTGATAACCTTTAAGGATGATATTGTAATTTAATAGTTATACAGTCCTCACATTGTCTCTAATGTTCACTGTGTTTACCCTGACTGTGAGCTAATTCAACTACACTGCCTAACACACAGTGAAAGCATTGACATTTCTGAAATATCTACCTTCCACTTACTTGTCTGCGGTTTGTTGCAACTTACGACTATTCCAGTTCCTAATATTTATTCTTCTCTTCTGCATTTATACTTACAGCCACTGGATGTTGTTCTTGGACTTCTTCCTGATGAGCTGGACTCCCTCTAGGACATTGGTGATGTCATAGATGCGTCTCTTCTGGACCTCCAGAACTTCAGTGGCCCAGTTCAGATCGAGAACTCCATCAGGAGACTCAGCAATCAGACCCACAAACTTCTTGGTCAGCAGGCCCAATGAGGTGTCGTACCGCGTCCGCTCACCTGGAGACTTTGGAGCTGAAAGAAAAGACCCACAAAAAAAGTACATAAGAAGAGAACAAATCAATATAGAGGTGTACAATTCAATTTTTTCTGGGATAATTTATGTATTTCATTCAGTTAATAAGCTGTTGCAGAGTACTGACTGAAGTAGTTATTGGATTAGACAATAAAGCTGTTGACAACACCGTAATATGAAAACAAACTAGTACTAGAATGTGTCAGCTACCTTACTTCCTGCCTGAATTTGACTAATTTTGCATTCTACATTTGACACCTTGTTCAATAATTGTAAATAATCTTCCAAACACCTTTTTTTCTCCTCATAGTAACTGATCTAAAAAAATATTGCTCTGGGTATTTAAAAAAAAAGTGATACTACTTTCTGCCATGTGCAATCCTGAATTGCCCCTGTGTCTGATGACTCTGTTGCAAAAATTGTGTATCAAGTGCAATTGAAACCTTTACCGTTTAACTTGTCTGTTATAGGTCTAATCATTTTAATTTTCTTTCTTTAAGTTTCTTAGGGCTACTGAGTTCCAGAGGTTTTTTTTTAACAGGCCCATGTACCGTTTTCCTCTGTGTTACTGGGACTTTGAGCTGGACCTTCTCTGTCTATAAAGAAAACCCAACCCAAAGCTTCCCTCTTTGTTAATATCTCCTGTACAATCTCATCCACATGATTATACCACAGTGCAGACACCCACGGACATATAGTTGTTATTAGGTCCTATTCATGGTTTCCGCATGACTGATGCAGATTTTGAAAGCAGACAGCGGACAGCGGACATCATTCTGTTTATACTAGTATGTGGCATTTCCCCTCATATCGAACACAGAAAAACCCTGGGGGCTCCTGTACAGTATGTAGCAGCTAGTTACATATAGGCCTGCAGCACCATGTCAGTGTGATTTATCCTGTGGTGTAGTCAGTACAGTGGGTGCATAAAGCACAGGATTTCTGGAGAACTTAGAACTTCTCACTGTGTTTGGGCACCATTGATTGAAAGCATGTACAAATCAAAGCATCTCCAAACACCAGCGGTGACTACTTTATTTACAACTCTTTTAATGATGAAGCATTTGTTTTAAGCACCTTTTGTTTTCCTGGCGCATGTGCAGTCAGGGCATGGTCGCAAATAATGTACTGCATGCAGAAATCCACAGAAGGGACATTTACGTCATGCATACCCTTGTAGCCCCTCTGCGGACACAGTGTTGCAGAAAGCATGAACTGGCTTTTATTATTCTAGTCCATGGGAGTCTGCTTAAAAGACTGTTGCAGACATGCGTAGTAAGTTGTATCTATGTATTGCATGCGTACTATTGCAGATATAGCATAGGTGGTGCGTGGACAGTTAACAAAGACACAAATTTTGAGCTGCTCGAAGACGTGTGCAGAAGATGATGAACACTGAGACTCATGTATGCAATACCAACGTTACCATACCACCCATCCCATACCTAACCTGATCTTCGTTGGTTACAAACTTTTGTTAGGAACTACTTCCTAGGAATCATCTTTTTGTATGTATTTTATTGATCTTTAAATATTGATCTTCTTATGATTAGGTTGGACTTAATATGACCCTATTGTTGACCATATACTATTGTTTTCTTACTTTTTTTTTAATATACTCTATTGATTCCTCAAGGTTCATTCTCTTCTCTTGCTTTGTGGTGCTGGGTCTTGAAAAAACCTAATTTTTCTACCCAGAAGACTCACAACACTAAACCTCCTCCATATATCTGATCCTTATTGTGTACTCACTTCGTGGGCTTGGTATTCTTGCTGCGATGCTGCCTTTGCCTTTTGGTGTGCGGAAGTCTGGCAGATAAAGAGGATCCTCTAGGTCCAGTTTCCTTTTAGCCTGGAGAAAAACAGATTGTGTACATTAGAAAAAAATGCCAACATTAAAACAAAGAGGATGTATCTTGTAGTTTTAGTACATTCTATGAGGTAACTATTCTGTCACCAGAAGAACCCATTAAGTGTGAATAAAACTGAATCATTTCCATTCCATTGCTTAAAACATAACAAAGATTTGTTATAACGATGGGTTAAAAGTTGAAATTCATCAAATGTAGTATGCAGGCCGAGTCCCTCCAAGTCCTTCCATGAAAGTGTGACATCAATGCTGGCAAAAGGGCTAAATAGGGGTTTGTTGAAAAGTGCCGTGTCGTAAATGTGCCAACAACCCTCAAGTGCAGGAACAAAGCACCCCCCTCACACTTTCCCAAGCACTTCAAGAGGGGCTGATTTTGTGTGTCTGTGGGCAGATCGGGAAGGGGGGGGATAGGCTCTCGACCCACCGCCTGCAACACACCAGGAAGTCCCTGGAATTGCTCAATGACCTCTCCTCCCCCCTCTCAAGCCATCTCCCTGCCTCTTCCTTTTACGTCTTGGCACACTGGCTCTCCATATAAACAGATTATTATATGATTATGATTATAACTGTAACGCACACTTCAAATCATGCACACATGCCACCTTTGGACCCTAATATAAATGTCTTCAAATGACCAATGCTTTTTTTTTTTTTTTACAATGGCCTACATAGCAAAAGAAGTCACAAGATCCGAGCTGCTCTCTTTAGGATTAAGAAAAACTGTGTGAAAAATGGCAACTTGTGCAAATTGGGGACACTCACTTCTGACATGCAGAATTCCTGCCGGTGAATTAATGGCACCAACAAATGTTCACAGTGAATGAGAAAGTTTCCAGTCAATCAGTACTCATTTCCCTCTTCACACAATGCACCCACACACAAACACGTTGGTGACCGAGCTAGAGAGGCGTGGGATTTCAGTTCAATGTTTAAGGCTGCTGGGCAATTTGTAGCGTCTGGTTAGGACCTCAGCTATCTTTATTGCCTCACACCATTTCCTTTCTTACACATCTCTTCACAAATACATAGCAATGATAATCTCTTTTGTCATAGCATGTATAAGGCTAGTGAGCTGATTTAGCTGGCAGGTTTAGGTAAATGACTTTTTCAAAGACGAAAAAACTGGGGAATTGACTTAACCATGTGGAGATGTGGCTATGTGAGTGAAGGGATAATGAAGGCTGCCATTGTCCTAGTGCACTCCCTGACATGTCCACCTGTTCACTGGTGACATCTGGAGCAGCGCAGCAAGTGTATGTGCTGTTGGCAGGGCCGATTTTAATCCCTACACAGCATACAGCCGGCCATACAGAAACTTCAACGGGACACAAAGACACACATGACAGGATGGCGACCGGCTTCTTTGGGACAAAATGGGAGTGAAAGTGGAATTTTTATTGGTTTAGAGTCCTGACAGTAGCTGTAAAATACCACAGAGAAGAATTTGGTGATACCAGTTGGACTGTCTACAAGCAGTGACAGCTGTAGTTTAAACACAGACCAGATCTGTCAGGTTTTAGTCGACCCCTCAGCACAACGAATCAGCAACTCTTACAAAATAAAGTGTAACTCTTCATAACTTCTATGACCTCAATGTGCAGATCAAGCTGCGCCGTGTCTTCATGCTAGTAGGTCTGCAGTTTGAGTCACAGCCACAGGCACAGCGAACTGTTGTAAGAGGGGAAGCAACGGTTGCACCCTGCAGCTGTATGGGTTTGGGTGGGGGATTGGGTGCTCCCTTTTTTGCATGAGGGATTTCTCTGGTGACTCAACCATATTACACAAACACCATTTTGTTTAGTGGAAAGGCAGCTTGTCGCTCTCAGACCACTGTGAGAAACCATCGAAAAAAGTGCACAGGTGTGTGTAGCCTGACACACATCTGAAACATTCTGAAAGACTGAATTTGACAATCTCAAGTTGAGACAGAATGTTGGGCTTCATAAGTATCACACTAGTCAATTTATAATCAGTTCCAGTGTAGTTAAGGTGCAGCAAGCAACTGTTTAGACCAGTTGCTGTGAGGAGAAACAGAAAAGGCCTGAGTCAACTACCCTCCTCCTTAGCTCTTTATCTCCTAAGACCCACAGTATCACCCCACTCACGTTTGCTATAACCTCACCCTGCCTGCCTGCCCAGTTACACCCAAGCTCTGCACGTGCCTTCCTCTTGTTTGCTGTAAATTCTTTAGCCAATTCCCGCCATCTCCGACATTTCACACACACACACACAGTCACGTGAAGGATGTCTGCAGCCGGGCCGCTCCTCAAATCAACTAAAACCTTGCCGGTCAGGCTGCGCGGGACTCAGATCCCATCCAAGCCGAGGGCAAGTTACAGTACGCCTGCAAACATCCACTACTACTCCGTACAGATCCCACTTTAGAACCACGCCCTTGGGTAGGCAAAGAAAAAACAATAGTTGCATTGCTGATGGGATTGCCAACACGTCTCTGAGGAGGTTAAAGAGAGAAGGGTGGATCTGCAGTTTGTGTTGCTGATGGGGGAAGGGGGGGCAGGCTTCTTTGAAATGCAAAACTCCCCCTGTTGAGGACATTATGCTCCAGGGCCAGCGCTGGCCTGAGGCCGGGGTAAAACAAGGTGAATGAGTGCATAAAGTTGGCGATGTGTCCAATATCACACTCAAGCATCAGTGTGAGTCAGGGGGTAACCCCAGGGGCTCTCAGGATGTGACTCAAATCAGAAGTTAGAAGAAAGCACATGGAAGAGGTGTGTGTGTTCAAGTGGAAATGCAGAAAGGGTAATTCATGAAGCTGATATCAGTGTTCAGGGCAGTTGTGGCAAATTGTGCACATTCCAAGAAAGTCTGGGCACACGCACATGTGACATAAGCAGGGAATAAGTGAGACATTGTTTCAGCACAGCATTATGGAGATGCATCTTGGGGCCAAGCTGCCATTTGGCTACAGTGACCATTGCTTGTGGTGATCGGATAAATTCATTCATCTGTAGTGCCGTGGAGCCCCGAAGACAAGGTTTAATGTGAAAGCAGCTGTCGTACAGAGAAAGAGCTTCCCTGGACTTTGGATGGAGGCCTGAAAACTGTCACACATTTACATCACTATCAAGCCAAACGAAAACAGAAAGGATGCAACGCTATCAACAGCACACACACCCCGGTTAAAACTCACTTGCCAATCACTGATACACTGTCTTTTACCACAGTTAACTTGATTAATAAGTAAAGACGAGCTCTCTGCCACTAAGTTATCAACAATCAGTCAAATATTAACTGTTTTTGAAAGCATGAGCGAGCTTCCAAGTTTGTTTGTACCTAAAGGAGCTAGTGTTTTCTTGTTAAGTCAGACATCCGGTTTTCAAGCCAAAAAAAAAAAAAAGAAGATAAAAAAGCAGTGGTTGTTATGTTGTTTAAGTTCAAGGAAGTGTGCTGTACATGAAGAACATTACTTCCTGTAAACATAAGACCCATGACTGAACATGCAGTGAAGCTGCTGTGTCAGCAGGCACGCGAAGATTCAGTAAAAAATTCAGTTAATTAAAATAATAATAAAATAAGATTTCCAACATGTCTTTAGTCAACCACACATGCAGATTCTTTGTTTACTTTTATTTATTCCTTTAAGCATAGTCATAATAATGACATCCTTGTATCTGTTGTTATTACATGTATATTATTACACACATCACTTAAAGTAACTTTTAATCTCCAGATAAACTGACTATATATGCTCAAGAAGGAACAAGCTTGAAATAGGAATCAAATGGAATTATTAGTCATTATGTTTCTTTCATTTTCCTCTCATACATGAACAAGACAGACATTTCCAGCCCACCCCTTACACATAGCATAATGTAAACTTCCAGACGCTTCCCCCCTACAATTAAAACCTTACCTAATATACACCAACACGTACTGAGGAAGTTTCATAATCATGCAACTTTTGAAACCTGTTCTGTGCTTTCAAAATTGGAAACACTTGTTTCCAACTAAATAAAGCACCTATTTATTTTTATTTTTTGTGTGACATAGGAATAAACACCTGTGATAATAAGAAACAAATTAAAAAACAGAAGTTAGTGTGGTCACAACAAATCCAAACACAGTATACATGTATGGCACCGAGAGAGAATAGGGAGCGCCACTATCAGTGTGAAAACACACCACATTCTGCCTTCTTATCTGTAGCTTGAGACCAAATTGATAGCATTTGAAGTATATATAGATCTATATATACAATAAAGCTTATCAGCCCACATTACGTCCAAGTTGTTGCATTAGTCTGGCCCAGTTATGGGCTATTTATCTGTCACATGATCTGATCATAATACTGGATAGGAAACACATTTTCACATCCAAATAAATATGACCATTCTATCATGTACAGTGAACAGTAATTAAGTTCACCATGGCGTATAATAAGCCAGGTGGTAGCCTATTTTTCACTTTACTTATGTCCAACTAATCCTCTTGAAGGGCCTATTAGTGAGCCCAGGCTCACAGGGCAGGGGGTTAACATGAGATTTGGAGACCCTGTACACCCTTTAACCCCTTTAGTCTCGCTGCAATTTGTTAAATCTAAAGGGCTGGCGAGCTGGCTGGAATGAAGGCATCAAATGTAACAAACAACGGCAGGTGTGGAGCCCTATAAGACATTACCGAGTGTGATCCAGTTCTGTCAGATCATCAAGATTTCTAAAACATGAAGTGGAAGCACACTCAGTTACATTTATTCAAACTGGTGATGTTTTCACAAGTTCTTACAGTTTAAGGCTACACCTGAGCATACAAACACACCAGCTCTCGGGAAAACACACCAGTTGTCCGGTTATGACCTTCCAACAGTGGTATGAACAGGTTACACAGGTCCTGTACTGGCCTCAGTGACAGGTGCAGATGGAGCAGCTGTCTATGGGTGTAATTACTCCATATATGTGTGTTTAAACTAGGTGTCTTCCACCAGCCTAGTCATCCCCATGGCATTGTTTAGTTGTGTAAAAGCTATTCCTGCTGCACCAGGGGGGCACTCATCCTTCTTTTTCTCACAGGAGAGGGGCCCCAAACACTCTCCAAACACCATCACCTCCTACCCCCCTCCCTCTATATATGAACACCATCAAATACACACACAGCGTCTGGTCCTGTGGAGCTACAGCTGGACTGCGGGGAAAAAGACAGAAAAGGAGAGCACACAGCATTCAGGCACATCAGCAGCAGTCACAGTGGCCCCACTGTGGCTTATCACGTAAAAACATATTTGAATGCGCCCTGGTGGAGCATGCATGCCAATCCTCAAGAATTATTCCTCCCACATATAGAAACTGTGCTGGATCCTTGGCTGAACTGTGCGTAAAAGTGGCACACAGGATTGTAATCCTGGTGTGTGTTTGATGCTTTACCGGTAGTCGCCCGGAGGATGATCTGATGGGTTTAGCCTCTGGTCCGTGGGGGGTTGAATACAGGCTGTTGGCTCTTTGTTCGGCCACGGCGGTGTTGCAGATCTGGGTGAAATAACCGGCCGGTACCGTGCTCATCGGCGGGCTGGACAGTCCGGTGCTGAAGAAGTCGGTTTTCACTCCTCCGGTGGTCAAAACCTTCATCTTCTGCTGAGAACAAGGCAGCCCGACTACCGGCCGAGCCGCTGCCGGAGAGACGCCTTTAGGCATCCGCATCATTTTCCTGAGTAAACTAAATTTAACCGGATTGGTCAAATGAATGGGGAGAAGTGTGCTGTTAGCTGAGCACACTGGCAAATGCTCTGCTGTATTAGCGAGCTGCTGCTGCTGCTACAGGCTTACTGTGAGATAACACACAATGTCTCTGCGGTATAAAGAAACAAAAGCACCTCTTCCAATTAAAAATGAGCCGATTAAATGCCCAAAACGCACGAGGTAAACATGCAATACGTGCGTAATTTCTAGAAATCAACACCCTGATCGGTGTTGTTGTCCTTTGTCCGGTAACAAAGTGTAGACGAAACTTGCCTTACCAGTTATAAAGAATTACTCCCTGATAAAATAAAGTACTCAAAACATCCACTATTTTCAAAGCCAACACCAGAAAATGCGTCTTTGTGCACAGATGAAGCTCCAGTGCTGTGGATTTACAACTTAACTTCCTTCCCTGTGATGTGGAATCCGACCCTGTCTGTGTCTTCTGTCCGTCCACCTCAGAGCTCCTCTCTCTCTCTCTCTCCATACAAGAGGACAAGAGCTGGGGAAGAACAGTCTTTTTACCGCCAAACTTCGTCCCGCGAAATTTAGATCTCCCGCGGTTAGAGCTCGCATCTGATTGGCTGCTGGCACGTTCGGCTTGTCACATTTGCATAAAACAGTTGTGCGGAGACGAGACGACTCCTCTTAAAGTGACAGCGGCACCATTTCAGGACACAGTGTTCTTTTATTGCAAGGCTGGTATTGGAGACAATGACCAATGTAATCACACATATACAATAGAGAAATGTAAAGTTGTTGTTATTATATTAATACATGTCAGGAAAAGCAACAATTTGACCCTTATATTGCATCTTACAGTTTTTAACTTCAACTCCTTAATGCAAAATCCATAATATTGTGTGTGCATGTTGGTAATTTAGGAGAATTTTTATTAAAGGTGACAGAAACATAATTTCCAAAACATGTAGGATTTCAAATTTAAACATTTTTAATGACATTTGAATATATTTATTAGACGTGTGTATTAATATTCAATCAGACACAGTAGGGAATTACTCTGTCTAGCCATATCCATCAAATATGTGCATTAAAGTTAGAAATTATGGGTTTTAAGTTGGGAAAATGTGTGTTTTACTGGCTCAATATTGAGAAAAGTCAATAATATGTAATCGTGTATAAGATGTATCCTTCCTGGAGCATCTCTACAAACTGACAAAATAGGTGTTTTATTCTTTACATGAGAATCCGTGTAACCAAAGTGCATTGTGGCCTGTTGCAAGGTGTTGCTGGGGATAGATAGTTTGTAGATGATAATTGGATTCACCCAGTACCACTCTTGCTTATTGGCTCAGAGGAGATATTGAAAGAAAACACCCCCTCCCCCATCCACAGCGACCAAACCCAAGCCATATGACTTGACCACCATTGGCCAAGACAAAGTAGACCCTCAGCCAAAGCAGGCCTATTGTCATGCCTCTATTTGAACTATATTTCAACTGAAATCATCAAAATTTTACGTGTTTGGAATGTATGATAAATTAATTGTGCTTGCTACTCACTCGAGATTGCAGCTGTGACTTTAAATATTAAACAAGTGGAGAAGCTGACACAGTTGCCTGCTCATTACACTGGATTAGATAAGGAGATAATTCTTAATTGCCAGTCGGTTAGGAAATTTGCTTCATCATCAGATAACATTGCAACATTAAACAGAAGTTGGAGACAAGAAATACTAAACGAGCTGCAAGTGATCTCCACATAGTGCAACTTAAATCACCCACACCCTCTGGTCCTTCCTCTTTCATAGCAGACTTCGAAATCATGCACAACTCATTAGCAGTGTTGCATAATCCACAATAATGGGAATTCAGATTAATGTTTTATTTAGATTGCAACAGAATCCTGAAGTAGCTCATGTTTCGCTTTATGTGCTAATGCATTTTCTTTGTTGTCATTCTTTGAGAGGTTGGAATTAGTCAGGAACCAGCGCTGAAACGTGCATGAAAAGTACAATGATGCATTATACAAATACACTTGACCTGGCAAATGACTATAATACTTTGGGGGTTAAACCAACTTCAAAGTACCAAAATAAAGATTCTCATACCCTAATTCCCAAAGTATCCAAAGTACATATTTTCTTTTATTGACTTAAAACTGATAAATATGAGAACAAGTGAAAAATGCACATATGTTTTGGCAATCCTCTTTGAGTACACAAAGGTTGCACACTGTAGAAGGCATAGTCAAAGTCTTAGTTTTTTGGTTTTACACACCTCATTTTTCAATTTTTCGTCAATATAGAATTTAAGTTAACATTTTATTTAAATCTGTAAACATTTGTGCAAGGTTTTAAGCGTTCAAGCTTCCTGCAGCTTGTGTGAAATGCTGCCACTGGAAGCTCGGTGTAGGATCGGACCGACATGCTGTCGCATCGAAATGTTAATTGTGACGAGGGGTTTTTGTTTGACACGTGCCAAAACTTGTTCACGGCATCCGGCTCTGATTCAGAGTCGGATACATGCAGCTCAAGTGACTGGATAAATCCTCAGATTATATTTTGGTGTCTTCACTTTATGCACAGTACTCTCTGTCTCATATTTAAAAAACGATTTGTATTTGTGTCAAAAGGTCAAATGATTCCACTGCACTTCCCCTGCAATGGTTGATTCTGACATTTTAAAACAGTGAGTTTGTCTTGTGTTTGCATTCCTGAGATGTCAAAGAGACACAAGTTGCTGCATCCTCATCCAACACCCCCATCTTGTGGTATGAACTGGCACATGATCTTCTTTAACTTGATCTTAAGCATTGTTTCTGACTTCCTTTTTCTTTTGAAACACACAAAATGTGCTCGTTGTTATGTTCAGGCTATAAAACTATCTATATGTCTTGAGAAAATTCTATGACGTAAACACAATGTCTACTACAATAACCTGGCAACAAACCCTGTTATTGTAACAGTGTCAGTGAAGTGTTAATTCTGCTTTATGCTAATTTCAGGGCCATTGTTTGCGCTTGTAATATGCATTAAGGCAGTGGTTCCCAACCTTTTTTGGTCCGTGACCCCATTTTGACATCACAAATTTCTGGCGACCCCAGAGACATTTTTTTTTTCTAGAATTAGTTTTTGATCAAAGATGTCCGTTACATATGCAAGGAGGCACATTTTCTGCTGGTCACACAGAAAGTCAACAAAATCATCATGTTTCATGATCACAATCACAATCATGTTTTTCACATCAATGGAAAACGCCAACAGTTTGTTTCTTATGAAGCTAAAACAGGTTGTCATTGAAAAAAAGAATTTGTCATTGAAAATAAAGACTTTTTTTATGACAAATTTTGGAGTTGAAGTTTTTTTTTTTGTTCAAGTTTGTGTGTCAGGTTGAAACAAGGGAACTGAAGTAGTGGTAAGTGTAAAGTCACGTGATCTCGGCCTTCAATCAAGATGCTCCAGCTCAGATATTTTTAAATGCTGCATTTTGTTTGAACTAGATTTATATTTGAGAAAGTGAAAGAAAGTAAAGAATACTGTTGTTTAAGATTATGTGTGGTGTTTTAATTTTAAAAAGAATAATAATTAGTTAGAAAATGTTTTTTATCAGTAATTGTTTTATCAATTACTAGACATTTCAGGCGACCCCATTTGAATTCCAGGCGACCCCATGTGGGGTCCCGACCCCAAGGTTTAAAAACACTGCATTAAGGTGTTAATGTTCTATTGTTCCCTCATTTACATACTTGATGGGAGGGACAAATGACAACAATGCCTTACAGCAACACAAACCTGATCTAACAACAATCCCTTTGAGGCTGATCATTGTCTGTCAAGGCCTAACTACTGTTTCCTGATTTACATCTTGTCACCAAAGGCCCCTCAGATGTGAAACTCCCTGCTGAAGGAGCTCAGGTGGACAAACTCAGTATCGTGTTTTAAATCTCTGCATAAAAGTCACCTTTATCATTTGGCTTTTTCTTAACGGAATGTAGTTATTGTATTAAATGACAGACCTGTCCAGGGTGTCCCCTGCCTTCGCCCGAGTCCCCTACAGAGGATTAAGTGGTGTATAGATAATGGATGGATGGATGGAGATTTAAATGACATATTTTATCTTATGTTATCTTATCATTGCCTATCATCATCTTTTCTTTTCTTCCTCATTTCTTTTTTTTGTAACTTTGTTTTTGAAAGGGGATATATCAATAAAGTTTATCATTCAATTGCTGTGGAGTCCAACATGCTTTTAACAGTGTTAACAAAGTAAAAACCAATATAATGAAAAATGTAAACATCTATTTATTAATAATTGATATAGTACTGTCTTAATTCCATGTAGTTTATCTCATACTGAATTCTATTACTGTGTACTGAACACCGATCAGCCACAACATTATAACCACTGACAGGTGAAGTGAATAACATTGATCATATTGGTACTATGTTGCATTCTGCTGGAAAACCTTGGATTTTGGCATCCATGTTGATGAGACTTAGACACCCAAATAAACATTGTCCCAGAACAAGCACACTCCCTCATGCAAATGGAAATCCCAAATGTAACCTGCCTACCCCTGCAGGAAAATGACAATGGCCCAAGATGATGATTTGACCTCCAAACTTCCTAGACCCCATTCTGATCAAGCATCAACAGGATGCAGTGGAATAAATTTGATTGACAGAGGCCCCACTGCACAACCCAGAGTACCCAAAGGATCCACTGCCATGTCCTGGTGCCAGACCCCATAGGACACCCTGAGAGATCCTCTTGTCCATGCCCAATGGTTCAGAGCATTTTTGACCACATAAGGGGGACCAACACAATATTAGAGAGGTGGTCATAATGTTATATCTGATCGGTGTATATCTAGGCTCTTCAGAAGTCAATCTTTTTGCCAGTACTTCATATTCACCACTTGATGGCGGTGCAGTTTCATTATTAGTAGCAGGCTGAAGGTTAGAAATAGGTCACCTTGTTCAGCTCTTCAGCATATTGTAGATTTATGTTTTTGTTTGTTGTCTTTTATTTAGTTTTGTCATTTAATAAATAAAAAGGTAAGCATCACAAAGCTAATGATGTAACTGAAGATCCAGATGAAGCGCTGCTATCATGTGCCAACATCTAATTCCTGAAATTCCACATGAATCCACAAGGCAGAGTAGTTTGCTCATGTTTTCAGACCAGATAACTACAGTAACACATCCCATATTGTGTGTATTATTAGAACACTACTTCAAAACTTTCTGTTATTAATGATACCATAAATGAGGCTTTAAACTAGTTATACTTGTACACACGAGGCTCATGAAAGACCTAGAAAAATTTATTTTTTTCAATAAACTCGACCCCAGAATGATGCTGTTTAGCTTCCAAGTCATGGCAGCTTATTGTATATGCTGATCTTCATAACAACATTTATGAATGAGCAGGGCTATAGGTTTTCTGATAACACAGCCTGTGCTTTAAACTGGCATTAGCTCTTTCTCTGGAAAAGTAGAAACACTCACAGGAAACTCCCTTTGTTTGATTTCCAACCACTCAACCTCAAGATTCATCTGAACACATCCTGTTGTATCAGCATTTCACTGTCATCCAAAGCGTCATCGTCACCTTCCGAACAACACGGCCAGTTTAAACTCATTCATTACTTCACACCAAATGCACCAGAGCCGCCAGTCTGTTTTCACGTCAGTTTTCTTTTTTTTATTTCATTACATAAGAACATACATACAAAGCAAACTTTTATAATAAAGAGTTTATGAAACTCACAGCACATTTGTCTGTAGAAATAACACAATCCCTACAAACTTTTACAATTAACTCTAGTATAGAGTTCTGATTATACCTAAGAAAACTCCCCATTCACAAAAATACCGACATCCAAATTGACTCGCACCTCACATACCCCACAGCAGATATGTACACATTCTTAAGAAGTTTTAACAGTCTCAAGATCATGAGAAAAACAACATTTTGGGGTGTGTGTGTGTGATAATTATGTGAGGTGATATGAGACTTGGTGTAGGTAAGGTTCAGGTTGGGTGTGGAGATCAGCCCACAAAAAGTTTGGAATGCAATACAAAAATAAAAGGAGATTAAAAATGACAATGTACCAATATTTCTACTTGTATGTATAAGGAATCCCAGGTTTGAGAGGAAGGCAGACAAAGATGGTACACTTTCAGTTTCCAATCCTGGCTTCTGCTTTGGTGTGTTGATTTGTCTGTCCGGGGGCCAAAGAATAAGTCTCTGTTTTCTTGCTCATGCACTACTGTTGATCCCCGCTCATCTAGGAAACAGTCCACTTTTTTCTCCTTCTTTTCTTTAAACCCTCCACCACCTCCTCCTCCTCCTTCTCTCTCTCTCTCTCCAAATACCTATCCCACCCTTTCTGCCCCTCTTGTCCTCTTGCCCGGAGTGAAGTGGAGACATGTGTTTCCCTGCACCTGCATGGAGAGAAAGGAAGAAAAGTGAAGTCAGATCTCTCTCTCCCTCTCGCCCTCCCCTCTCTCTCCCTCCCTGCAGAGGGGAGCAGACAGACTGGCGCCGAGCATGGAACTTTCATTAACCCCAGGCAGATAGCAATGAATCCGCTACACAATCATTGGCCTGTCTAATTGGCAACCGTGGTGAATGTGGAAGGAGAGGGAGACCTTATATTCAAGCAGCATCAATGCTTATATTATACTCTGTGGTGTTTTAAGTTTTAATTTAACTTCTTTGATGCGTAAAGTAAAAAAAAAAAAAAAAAAGGCCACAGAGCTGGTAGCTGATTCTAAGCCATTGCATTAAGACAGTACGTATTTAAGCACATTCTCTTGCAGCTTAGTTAAATTAGGAAGATTTTTAGGATTAATAATAGGAGAAATAATAAGAAAGTACGTACCATAATCTGCCATCCTCATTCTATTGACACAACCGTCCTTCTTCTTTGGAGAAATTGCGCGTAAGATCCGCAGTCTGAAGGGAAAACAGAGGAGAGAAGCAGTTTTAAACGCTGTTAACAGCCGTATGCCAATGAATATGAGTAAATGTCTCATATCACAGAGCATCATCTAAATATTGAATATTAATCCATGCATTCATGCTTATAGTAGTGCCAATGTTGGTTTACGAGGCGTAAACTTTACAAAATTCACAGAAGATAAGACTTTAAATTGAACAGAATTTTTTTTCCAGTGAGTCATAAGATGTCAGTGAATGTCAGAAATGAATGTCAGCGTCTGGAGGATGTTGAAGGACGAGCATCCGTCCACCCTGCAGCCCGCATCTCTCTCTCTCCCCCCCCTCCTCACCTTTATTGACAAAACCATCTCCGGCGCGGCTGCGTCCTCCGCCTCCAGCGCGATCTGCAGGTCGAAGATGTAGTCGATGACGTGCTGCAGGATCTCCATCTGGCTCACCGACTGGTTCTGCGGGATGCTCGGCACCAGCTCCTTCAGCTTGGAGTAGCAGTCGTTCATGTCGCACAGGGCGCCCACGGGCTCGTCCAGACACGAGTGTTTATTCCGGCTGATGGCGAGGCTCTGCTCCGAAATGCAGCACACGGCCTTGTAGCAGCTTCTCACCGAGCGGACGGGACTGATGGCTTTCATAGCGAAAAACAACAACAACAACAAAAGAACACCGACGGATCTGGGTTCGGACTGCGGGGTGATCACGGTTTCCTCCTGAGCAGCTACAGTGCTGTGACAGCGACGTACAGTTAGCTCTTTATACACTACGCGCCTGCAGACGCCCCCTTTCTCGCACCGCGCCCTGATTGGCCATCATGAAGACCGAGCCCGATCTGATTGGCTAATATCACCTTGTGGAAGGGCTGGAAAGAATGAGGAAATTAGGCTGGGATGCCTGAAGGGGATTGTCAATCAATTAGTTAACTATCGTTTTCTAGTGGTGGTATCCCCTTGAAATAGCTAAAGCTCCTAAAGTAGGTCGCATTTAGAAGGGTAGAAGAATAAAACAGGATTAGTCTACTTTTAAAGTGTTTTTCGTTGGGAGTAATAGCAAGGAATGGCTTTTAAATGATTGATTTGCCTTGTTTTTGTCCCATTTTGAGTTTGGCTCGTCACCATGTGTCCTTTATGATGTTTCTCTGCTTGTGTGACCGTCTCAACCCCAGAACAACACGTCTTCTTACATGAACTCTTATCAATCTGGTTGATATGAGCTGTTTACACACAAAAAGCTTAGAAATAGAATATTGAAACTAAAAATGTGTAGCCTGTAAAGCAGGCAAAAGGTCAGTGGAAAATCCAGCTGAATTCTACATGGATTAGATGCTAAGAATGTATTATTACATGTGACACTGATCAGTCATTTCATACACTTTTGGGTTAACTGGTTGGCCATTTATTAACTGACAGCTTCCATATACATTTAGCCTCGTCAAATGCCAGGAGTAATAAAATGTCTCCTATATATAGTATTAAGACTACATGCGCCTAAGCTGTCAAGTCTCTCTCTGCCAAAATCTGCCCTCCTTTGAGCGAAGCAGTTCCACAAAAGTTGTATTTTAACAATTCCAAATGTTGCTCTCTTTCAGTTTACATCAAAGCACGTCCCGTTCTGCTCCTATTTGGGTCTTATTTTCCCCTTTTCTCACAATCCTGTTTTGTGGAGGAATGCAGGCCCGAGCCAGCTGTGTGTCCTATCCCGGCCCAGCTGTGTTGATCTAACGCGCCAGTCCCAGACATGCTGGCGCCAGCCTCCCGACGTCATCCATTCACCCCGACGCGCACTCCCCTCTTTGGCAGACGGCCCGCCCTCCCCCGTGAACCGTCGCAGGCGAGAGAAGCAGAGGCGCTCGGAGATCCGATTGGCCGAGCGGTTCTGTCACTCGAGGCTTCTACGCCCTCCCCACGCTTCTCCCATTGGGTCTGTAGTTGCACTCTCAGAAAATTAAGAGACAAATCTTTCCAAGTACTGCACAACTTTTTTTTTTTTTATAGTCAGGATGAGTACGCAGGATTTCTCAGAGAGGTAAATAAAAAATGTCAGGACAGCTGAGTTCAGTCTCAACAGATCCAAATTTAACTTTACGATGTCAAGTGAATTACAAAAAAAGTTTTGGGACATGTGATTACCCAATAATCAGTGTGTGCCAGAATAGTAGCGTCTCTGAGAGATTTTGCAACCACTTTGAAAGTCTCACCCTCTCACACTTTTGGGTATGAACTATCCATCATATTTTAATTATTGCGAAGCTGGAAGCTAGTTTGACTTCACATTGCAACACATGCTACAATAGTAATGGATTAAATGTAACACAATCTTCAAGCTGGGTAAACACAAGCACACCATATTCTTATCTGCACTCTGTGCGTAAATGCGCACAGCCGGAGATATCCTCCCAATTATGCAGAGGTTTAACAGATGTTCGAGTCACTGCCTTCCTCTTGGCACCCCACCCCCCCTCTTTCTCCTCCCCACAACCATTGACCCTGTATGACAAGTCACTCAGCGACCTCACTTTAGAACAAACCATAATATTGAACCGTGAGACAGGACTTCGATCCAGTGCTATTTTAACGATATATTATGTGAGTGGCGCCGATTATCCAAACAAGACTTTGACCTTAAATATCTTCCTTAAATATGTCAGGGGGAGGAAAAATATTGCTTTTAAATTTCCCAAGTCTGGTGGGAAAATCACTGTTTATATTTACACACTGAGCAAACAGGGATTGGGCAACGATTTGGCGTTTGGCACGAAAGGCATAAGTAAAAATGTAGTCACCAGTTGATCCACAGAAAGCACTAATCGTCAATTCGTCACTTTTAGGAACTACGAGCTATTTCTAAGATGGCAAAAAAACATGCCAACAGAGTATTTTCCTCTGGTACCCAGCGCATGGCTGGAGTTCCCAGTGCGTAAATCTGTGCGAAACACACACACACACACGCACTAGTGTGTCTGGGCAGGGATCAGGTGCTTGTCCGAAGGCCCCGGACACAATCGGGTCTCTCTTTCAATGGATGGGAGAATTCCGAGCCCGGCGTCAGTGAGTCTGCCTCTCTCCCCGCCCTCCCTCTCCCTCTCCCAGCTCCTCCGTGCAGCTGGACGCAGACAATCAAGCCATCAACAATCGCCACGCATAATTAGCAACACCCCCCCTCCTCTCTCCTCCTCTCTTGCAATCAAATTTCAATCCACTATATTTTATTTACAGCAAAGGAAGGAAAAGTACTATCTTATAATAATAATAATAATAATAATCCTGAATATCAGCTGCATGAAGAAGTGTGTCGCTAAAGGCAAAAGGTCAGAATCTCCCCCCTCCACTCATCTTTATCTCTCAAGGCACCTTGTCTCAACATAAACAGAGTGTCTCCTTCTACTTCTGGTAACAACAGAACAGAGGGAAGAGTAATGAGGGTCATCTTGTGAGATGAGACAGAAGCAGAGAGCAGGACAGAGACCCAGAGTGGCTAAACCACCATACTGTCATGTGGAGAGGCAGTGTTGTATACAGAAGAGTATCCTTTTCATCCACAAGTGCAGGCCCATCATGAGGGGATAATTAAGTGGCAAGAAACACTGTGAAACTTAATTCTTTGTATCCCTGGTATGTGTGCGTCTGTGTGTGTATCACGCAGGATTCCTCCTCCTCTGCTCAGCGTTTTCACTCCGACTTCATCAAAGACGCCTCAGTCTTCTCCATCGGCTTTGAACGGCCTACAGATCTCCAGCTTTTGTCCTAAGTGACCCGGACAGCGACATGACATTTTATGCATATTGTTGTTTTGTATCGGTCGCTTGTTATTTATGTTAGAGTCTCTTGTTCAAGCTCGCGCATAATGATTTGCTGGATTTGTAGATGAGAGGGTATCTAATGTATCAGGAAATAAACTCACACATAAATCATTCATTAATTCATTTACTCGTCCACTGTATTCCCATTGTGACTGTGAAGAGGCCATGGCGAGCTCTACATATGCCATCAGCTGGACTTTTTATCTCTTCTGTGTAGATTTTGAGCAGCTTTATGTGTCTGTACCCATGGCTGCAGCATATTGGGATCAAACTACCCAGACCAAACTGGGCAGTGGACTAAATGTAAATATTCTGGACACAAATCTTCTCCTTAAAGTCGAACAATGAATTTCAAATGATTTGGCAGCATAATGTCTTTTAAAGAAGAAGATATACCAATGAATATATCAGTACAGTACAGTGTATCCAGCAGTTGTGGTTGTAGGCTTCTGCCAACAAGTCAAGATGTAGTTTACATCTATATCTGACCAGACTTGACCTTTGACCTTTTGGATCTCTTAATCATTTCATCCTATTAGACATTTGTTTAAAATCTTGTCATAATTTGCGTATTAATTCTTCAGTGATGGCTAAAGTCATACTTTGTAGGGTTCCAGCAAGCTTGATTTTTGACCACTAAACTCTGATTAGTTTATCTTTTAGTCAAGGTGAACATTTGTTCCAGATGTAATAAAGTTCCCTCCAGATGTTCCAGATATATTGCAGTCACATGAATGTGATGGAAGTAAGGTCACAGTGACGTTGACCTTTGACCTTTAAATTCTAATCAGTTCATCCTTGAGTCCAAGTGAACATTTCTGCCAAATTTGAAGAAATTCCCTGAAGGTGTTCAAGAGATATCATGTTTAGGAGAATCTAACAGATGCTCTCAGAGGCATAAAATTGTTGTGCTCGCAGCTAAATCATAATACCTGGAAGAAGTCAGTAACACGAGGAAACACTTTCACACTACTGGTGCTGCCAATTGTGGGAACTGTGTTGTTGTCACTATCGTTTTGTCAGGTGTCCCAGTCCACGTCCTTGAGTGTGAAGATTTTACTGCGTTCACTATGCAGGAATACATGGAGGCAACAGAACAGTAGAGCAGGTGGGGCACAAATTACAGAAGGCCATAAAGCCCATGGCCACCACATTAGGGCCAAAACAAGCTGAGCATAATATTCAGTGTGAGGAGGGGAGTGGAGAGGCTGCCAGGTGCTGGTCACACTATTAGTTTGTCTTTTTCATCAACTGACTGGAACAGTTGGTTTATTCTGCAGCCATCCAATGAGGACAAACATCTGGCTTTGTGTAAGCAAGGCCAGACTTGGTGCTAGGACTGGTGGATGGGGCCAGTTGGTGTAGGCGAGTGTGATCTGATTAGTCACAACACTTCCCATTATTCCTCTTGAGGAACTTGGAAGAGCTTTTTAAATTTGAGTTTTATGTGGTTGCTTTTGATAAATAAATTGAGTAATCTAGAAGACACATGGCTGCATTCTGTATCCTGCCTGACTGTCAAGAAGACAGACCTGGAAAAAAAGTCTGTACAGCCACTCAAGAGCTGACAGTGAAATCATTGCTGTAGACTCCAACTGGATGACCATTAATGGAAGCGCTGCAGCTCCAAATCTCTCCTCGAAAACAATTCCTGTGTTTTCAAAACTGCAAAATATGAGCGCCTGCAGGCAGCAGAGACAAATTAGCTGTGTCTGCTAGTTGTCCCTCCAAATTGCAAAGGAAGACTGAGTCTGATCCACACTCTGTATTTGGACTCACCCGTCTTTCACCAAATCAAGATCCACGAAACAATTTGTAGATTACTACCAGATGATGAGCATATAATTATTTTTAACAAATGCTCTTGTGTAATTGCTGTTCCTGCTGCTGCTTTGCAAAAGGGGGCATTAGTGGTAAATACACTTTAAACTTACTTGAGCTACATTTTAGTCCTTGCATTTAAGGATTGGCTGGATTCATGCTTTGTGCACACAGTGTGGCCTGTACATAAAGAGTGTTTGAGAGTGGGATCCAAATCTGTTTCTGTATACTCCTAAATAAGTCCACTTTGGCCACTAAACTGCAGCTTGATCTGTTCGCTTAAAGACATCCAAGCTTGGAGAAGCTTGAGAGTTGCAGTGGAAGGAGGTGACAGCGATGGAAATAAACCAATCCCAACATTTTTGACCAATTACAATGGTGTATTAAGTTACAGTAAAAGAGGTCGGGTGAAAATTTTGACAAGTCGCGCTCGCCAGCATCTGCTCGTGGAGATGATTGAGGCCAAATATGGCTCTTCATTTTCTTTTCGCGGACCCCCACACGAGTTCTTGCATGTGTGAGGAGAAGACTGTGGGAGCAAGATAGAGAGATACCAACAGGAAATTTGTTTGGGGTGATCAGGGAGCAGAGTCCAATGAAGAAAGCGAGCTGAGAGAGAGAGAGAGACAGAGAGAGAGCGAGAGAGAGAGAGACGAGAGAGAGAGAGAGAGAGAGAGAGAGAGAGAGAGAGAGAGAGGGAGGCAGAAACAATTAGTGTGGAAAATGACTGAGGGACAGGCTTGAGGGGTGCGAGTGAAAGAAAAAGAGACGTTCACACTGTGGAAGACAGAGAGGGATTGAGAGGAGGGAAGATGTGGAGGGCTCTGACGTTGCGGCGGCTGCTGCAGGGGTTCAGCTGGTCAGGCTTCACAGAGACACATACAGAGGCCATTAGGTCCCTGGTGGGTATCTCTGCACCTGTGTATGAGTGTGTCATGTGTTTCTAGGTCAAGTGGATCCCTGAAATCTAAGATGAACCACAGCAGTGACTTTCTCCTTCTGTCACTGACATTGTGTTCTTCCTTTTGTCCCCCACCCCCTACACACACACACACACACACACACACACACATATATGCATTCACACACAGACCCTTGCCACCCCTCCTTGTCTCTCTTGTCTGTTCCTTGTGCTGCTAATGAATTGAAACGATGTGGACTGAGACATGACACACAGC
>OMNN01041447.1:0-19826 GCA_900302755.1 Chromis chromis
GTAACTAGTGGCTGGTAGTAACTAGTGGGGCTTGTAGTAACTAGTGGGGCTTGTAGTAACTAGTGGCTGGTAGTAACTGGTGGCTTGTGAAACCTGCTTAGAAAAGAAAATCCAAATTCTTAGACATATTTAAACTTTTTTTTTTTTTAAAGTAACGCAATAGTTACTTTCCCTGGTAATTAATTACTTTTATAGTGGAGTAATTCAGTTACTAACTCAGTTACTTTTTGGGAGAAGTAACTAATTACTTTTAAAGAGTAACGTGCCCAACACTGGATACGATGCAGTCAAACTTGGGTAAAAACTACAAAGCCTGCTGAGATCATGGAGTTGACATATACATTTTTAAAATTAAGAGATATGCTGGGTGGATTTTTAGGGAAAAGTGTATTTAGGTGGAAAAAGCTATTTACAGTGTGGAAGATGACACTTTTTAATAACCTTATTCATTTGTTTAAATTTGATGTATATGCGACAAAAAAAAAGATTGGTGAAAATTAAAACACAAGATTCAGAGATTTCCTGACTGGTTATTTGGTTCAACCTTTAAAGCTGCTGCTACATGTCTAGTAAGTCCTCCAACATGAACAACCAGAAATCGACAACAAAACTACTTGGGTTAGGCCAACATACTTCCAACTGTCCGAAGATGGATGCTTGTTCATGACCCCTTTGCTTCACTTTTTAATAGGGCTGCATATAGCAATTATTTTCATTTTTTATTAATCTGTCAATTATTTTCTTAATTAATTAATTAATTCTTCAACCATGTCTTACAAGGCAACAACCTTTTTCGTTTTCTTGGTGATCACAGGAAGCAACACCAGCAGGAAACATTTGGCTAGGGTCCAATAGCGTCTATTCCAGACGTTAAAGGGTGTTCCATAGAAGTCTATTGGACCTACCTGCTTATTGAAAAATGACATTAAGGGTGCACCCAGTCAGTTAAAACGTTGTACCAAGGTATCATGATCAAGTGTCCTTGTGTGACCAGTTGGGAGTAACATCAGGTTGGGTTAGGTTTAATGGAAACAGAAAGTTTATGGAACAGTCATGGTTAAAAAGAAACGCTGACTTTTCAGTTCTCAAACTGTCTCCTGTGTGCAAGTCCAATTATGCTGCTCAGTAACGTCTTTCATTTGACCTTCCTGCTTCTTAAATGCCCTCATCTTTTAAAACTCATGCTCTCAGGTTTTCTGTCAAATATTTGAAGTCTCAATTTTAAGATGACCTTGATGACATTGCTTTGACATAATCAGGGCTCTTTTCCCACACAGCTCCCTCCACAGCGTACCAGGCTTATAAAAGCAGTCTACAGCATGAAGGTCGAGAGCCCTTTAAGGGGATTAAAAGGTAAAACCTGGATATTAAGCTTTTGAAAAAGCTAAAGGGACTTAAAACAGGTGACAAATTAAAGAAAAACACAGCATAAAGTGATTTAGTAAGGTGCGAGGCTGGTATGTGCTGCCTGAACAGCTTCAGTGCTCCTTGGTATTAACTTTCTAAGTCTCTGGAACTGTACTAGAGCATGTTGGTCCAAAATATCCCAAAGTTGTTCAGTTTGGTTGAGATCTGGTGACTGTGAAGGCCGTATGCTCTGGCCTCTCCTGCCCTATGGATGTGGGGACTGTCATTTTAGAATAAACCACCACCTCCTGGATAGAAATGTTATCACAGGATAAATATGACCACAGAGAACAACTTTGTATTGATTTGCAGTGATCATTCCCTGTAACGGGACAAGTGGACCCAAACTATGTCAGCAAAATGCCCCCCAAATTCATAACAGAGCCACCAGATCCCCCCACTGTTGAGGTCAAGGGTTCAGGTTTTTGCTCTAATTTGTCACCTATCTGTATTTAATAATATGAAATTGTGAAAATTTGCACATGATCACATGTATTATTTGACAAATTAGAGGTTAGCCATTTGTCATTGCACTATTCTGTGATTCTTTTCATTTAATCAAATATTATTACCTAATTTTAGCACAATGGTGTTTTGAAGTTGGTTTCTTTGCAGAAGGCCTCAGGCAGTCACTAGGTGGCAGTGCTGCATCAAGCCGTACTTACACCCACATCTCACCAGGAACAGTGACTTTTATGGCGAGATGCAGCCAATATAAACATTTTAGACTGATTTTATGAGTGCAGTGAATTCTAGATCAATCAGTTCAGTGATGAACACCTGCACAGCCGTGCAGCTCCACCTCTTAGTGGACCTCAGCAGCCCTCTGGGCGCAGAGACCGACAATCTGTGTTGAATCAACCTCAGCATCCTGTACCGCAATCATGAAAACAACATTTTTTACAATCACAGGGGAACTTCATTATTCAAAAACCGTCCACAAACTGTTGTGCAGCATTACCTCTGGGTCCCAGAGTGGAACCTCGCCGTTGTAACGCCCCGGGTCATAAGTTTAATATCCAAACCGCAGGCTTGCTGTGTTTCTGACCATCTTAGCAGCCCTCAGGTGGGTCCCCAGCCTGCCTTAAGAGCCATTAACGCCTCCTGTAGTGAACAGAATGGATTTGGTGTTTTTGGTTTTGGTTGCAGGCACAGCGCTCCTCTTAATGACCTTACGTTCCCCCGGGCTCCCAGCTCATGACTTATAGATCACACCGGCTGTGTTGACTCAACTGTAAATATAGTTCAGTTCATAAACACTGCGGGGTTATTATGATGTGTGGCAGTCTGGGGTTTTATGTGAAATATTGATGCATGCGGGACAGTTTTGGGCCCAAATGGTGTTGTTTTGATATAAGGACAAAACAAATGGTATTACTGTGGCGTTATGGTGTAATAACCATCAAGTTGATCTACTCTAAGGTTCCCACAGTAATGTAGGTAATAACCAGATAGAGCAGATCTGAAAAGAAAAACATCCTTTCGCTTAGAGAAAATGTTAATTTGAGTCTATACGTCTCATCTCCCTGCTGCATTCAGCTTCTTTTTGTATTTCCACAGTGCACTGATGCTGTCATTTCATCTTTCCGAATTCGTCCAAGGGCAGCAAGGACTGTCCTTGTGCAGAGCAAGAACACAGCGTTTTTGAAGAACTTATTTTTATGACACAGGGAGAGCTGGAGCGCTTTATGAGGGACAACCATTGTGTCTTTTGATTCTCAGGGTTGTATGTAAAACTGGAGGGCACAAATACAGTCTTGGACTTGATGATTTTTGCCTCTCATGCAGTTGTGCGTACAAACAATTTTCATACACAATAACCAAAAGTCATGATTGCATTTCAGGAATTCTATTATGTTGTTTTACTGTAGAGACTAGCTGAAAACTATGTCGACATGAGAGTTAGTGAAACAGACCTTCATATGCTTTTGCTTCTTATTTTGTAGTTAATTTTACTAATTATCTGATGCGCATAGATTAATATAGGAGCAGTTGGCACAACAACTGTTTAGAAAGTTTACAGTTTTGTTATTTACTTAATATCTGCTTTTCTTGCTGCCACACCGAGCATTTTAAGCATTGCACAAACGTCTGAATGTTTTTTTGCCTTTTGTATAGATTGTTTTTGTACTTGTTTTACTCAGTGGTTGCTTTCAGAATTTCTTTGTATTGCTGTCTTGTCTTGCACTGGAGCATAATGACAACAGAGCTTCAAATCTAATCTAATTAAAAATAGTTCAAAGAAGTCCATGAGAAGAAATGCTGCAGAGTATTTGAGGGGGGGAAAGTTCACCCAGAGGCAAGATGTCCATAATTTATTTAAGACACCAACACTGAAAATTCTCTCCATGTGTGATGACAATTTATCAAACTACAGCAACATATGGTACAATAAAATGTTTTTTTTAAAATTGTTACTAGGCTCCCATATTTTTGGCAGTTATTTTAATAAGAGAGGTCACATTCTAGAAAGCATCCAAATGCACAAAAATGTGACTGCTGCAAATATCCTGCTGTGAAATACCAAAATCTTTCTGATAAAACAAAACAAAAAACTTGTTTTGACATGATGTGATGGAGGTCAGGATTCAACTGTCTAACAAAGGATTAAACTGTAGCTTATAAACTGTGACTCTCACCTGTCTGAGTTGAAGAAAAGTGTCATTTAAAGTCAGATCTTGACTGATGCTGTCTCCATGTTGTGGATAATTTATAGTTCTATGAAATGAATGAAGTTCCTGATGTTGTTCTATGTGCGTAAATATGCATAATTCTTTCTCTTTGGAGATGTGCATGTGGATCCTGCTGCTGTCTGATGCTGCAGATATTTAATAAACTCGGAGGAAAGACTCCTACAAACAGCAGGAAGCCACAAACTAAACGTTGGCTCCTGTTAGCTTTTGTCATTATTGTCATATTATATGTTCTAACTCTCTCTTCATCACTGTAAAGCTGCATTTATAAGATAGGAAATTGCAGTTCAGAGTGAATAAGACGCAACATGAAAGGAGTTTTGTGATTTTGGAGAGATCTGTGTGTGCACACCTGTCAACTAAAGCATGCAAACTGTGTCTTTTGTGCTATTTATGGTCTACTCTTATGTCAGACTTGTCTCTGTCTTATAGATGTTTTGCACACTGAAAAAGCTGCTGTGTTGTTTACTCTCATTTATAGCCATTTACAGGTGCATGTAATGTGTGTTTACCTCAGAATGACAGCCATTTAATAGCCAAGTCTCCTCATTTTACAGGTGTATTTTATGCATAAATGTATTAAGGGTTATCACACTCTCATTTTGTAACATTCTGCAGAAATATTCAGTTTCTAATATATGTTTTTTTGCCAGAGTTGTAATCACAATTTTACATTAAGGCAAATGTATGCTGTAATACTGAGTGATTGAAGTTATATCACAGCTGAGTCTCTAAAAGTAGAATATTGAATGGGCATTGTGTTGTTTTGGACTCCATTCAGTTTTGTACTCATTTCAGACTTGACTTTGGCTGTCTTCAATTAAATTTTATTTATATAGTGCAAATTCACAACATATTTCATCTCACAGCGCTTAACATAGTAAGGTACAGACCTTACGAATTTTAAACAGGGAACAGAGAACCCAACAATCCAGAGCTGCCTTTGGATTCCTTCTGAGCAAGCAGTTAGAGACGGTGGGAGGGAATAAAAGACCCCCCCTAAAATAGGGAGGGGGGAAAAAACCTCCGTCAGAATTAGGCTCAGGGAAGGCGGCCATCTGCCTCGACCGGTTGGGGTGAGAGTGGGGATGAGGGGGGTGAGGGATAACAGAAGGGGTTGCGGTTGGGATAGCAGGATGGCAGATGGAGGCTTTATTACAGCCTTAGTGGCAAAAGGTGTTCACCTGTGTTTATTTTAGTTATATGTAAATGCTCTTGAGCGTTTCTGGTCTGTTAAGAAAGAGAGAATAAGCTTCTACTAACTTGTGAAATGTGATGTTGTTGATGCTCACAAAGCAATGATATATCTCTGCGCAATCCAGACTTGGACAAGTGTTTGTTTGCCTCTTATGTCAGGCCTATGTCTGTCTTGTGGATATCTTGCAGAGTGAACAGGTAGTTGTGCTCCTATTTTCCCTTTAATACCATTGACACGTGCTGTTTAACAGCCACGTATCCTCATTTTAGTGCTGTAGTTTATGCACAATATATATAGAGGGTATCGTACCATTTTGCTGGAATATTTATATCACAGCTGACTCCCTAAAAGTAAAGACTATTGAATGGTTGTGATTGTTGGACTCCATTCAGTCTTGGACGTGTTTCAGACTCTACAGCCCTGGTGGCAGAAAGTCTGTGCTCATTTTACTTCTTCTCAGAAATTGTGGTATATGTTGTATAAAACTCAAACAAGTAATTACAATAAACGATTACTTCTCAAGTATTAAATCAATCAGCAACTATCTTGATAATCTCTAATAAGTTTAAGTGAATATTTGCGGACACTGATTAACATTCTCACCATTTTAACAATAAAGCAACTAATCAAATAAGTGATAAAATAGTGGACAGATTGATCGACAATAAAAAATACTAACAAGTTGCAGCCCTGTTGTTGTATGTCGCTAAATGGCCGAGTGATTTTACTTTTTTACTAAGTACAGAAACGGCAACTTGTTTCAGCTTTTTTAAAAACTGGTGACACACCTTGTATCTGCAATGTTCAAGGTTTGATTCCTGCGGGGGGTAACCATAAGTACATGAGTTAAACCTAAAGCATTAGTTCTGAACAACCGTAAACATCTCTTTTTACTTTTCACAGCAGCATCCTCAGCAAGCAGAAGCTGCATTTCCTTTGACACAAAAGAAGCAAGGACACATGTACACATTAAATATAAATCATTTTATAATATACAAATTGTACAGATGTCATGAACAATAGGAATGTGGACATACTCAGGATAGCAAAGATAAAGAATACTTTTTCTTCCTCCGTAGCGATGCAAGTGACAACAGCACATGATCAAAGATACTCAACATTCAAGATGGCAGCCGAGGTGATGGAAAAACTCACATCAGAGACAAAAATCTAAGAATACATTTTCCAGAGGCTGTGAGCAAGCTAAAGTGACAACACAGAAAAAAAAATGACGGCATCCTATTGTATCATGTTCTGTCATTTCTACTCTGCCCGATTCACATCATAGTAGCACACAGGAAATGAACCATTACGTTTTTTACAGCATTACCAAGAACGATTGCACCAGCGCCACTATTGAGGCTCAGAGACAATTATGCTGATATAAGACAGAAAACTGGATATTACCTTTTTTTTTTACATGAACGGATAGAGGGCTGCAAATGTATATTTAAGTGTAACATTAGTCAAAGGTCTCCTTCTTTTCACGGACGGCTACGTTAACATGGTTCAGCATCATTTAACTGATGAAGTGTCAGATCCTGCCTCACTTTTCTCTCCCTGTCTGTGTTTTTAATACCAGATCACAATTACCCCACAGTCCCTGGAGTGCACTCATGTCAGAGGTTGGACTGCAAAGCAACCAATCAGCCCTTATCAGGGAGACACGGAGCCCCGAAGGCCGCGGCCTCAGGTAGGATGGACGGATACAAGGCCGGTTTTGTCAAGGTTACGGACGTGTTTGTGGATGTCCAACCGGAATGTAGTGGGAGTCGGAAAACAGTCGCTTGAGATCACCTCGTTGTTTAACTTTTTTTTCTCCAAACTCTGCTCCCATAGATAAAGAGGAATATGGTCTGTTTGTTCTCACAGGATGCCAAAGGGGAATATATGTCACAGTTTTTAGATTAACAAAAAAATAACACACACAAAAGAGGGAATTCAGAAGCACTGAAATAAATCCATAAAACAGATAGATGACAGTTAAAATGTTTATCTTGACACTGGGGGGAGTAAAGAAATTGATTAAATCTAATGAAATATGCTGACCAGGATTCAACAGGGAAATTTCTCAAATATTCATGAAGATCTGCTGTCTTTTGCTTTTCATAATTCATATCTGTCATATTCTGACAAAACTGTGAAAGTGACAGCCAACTCTTATTTGCTTCTGGTGCAAGAGGTGGCATAAAATATTTCTTGAATACAGTAAGTGCTTATTAAAGCTCAAACAGCTGAAAGCAAAAAGCAACCAAGAGAATGAAGTATATAAAAAAGGAGAGTAAAACACCACAGAGAATATTATGATATGACTTCATATCTTAATTCAATATCGAGTGGTCATTTGTCATATGCTCGTGCAAACTCCTGTGTACAGCTGTGGAAAATCCATTCTGGCTCAAATGTGACCCTCGACCTTGTCTGCCATTAGCGATGACCTCACGCTCACAGTTCTGGTCTCCGTCATAGTGGAGGGTGAGAGGACAAGGAGCATATGCTTCGGGAGGTCACACATGCGGCGACCCCTCAGTTTAAAACCAACAACAGCCCTCGGGAGGTAGCTCGAAGCGTCAGTCAGCAATACATTTCTGCAAGCTTTAGCGGAACAGCAGAGGCAACACAAAGCCCACAGTAAAAATCTCTTGACTCAAAAAACAGAACATTCACGATATAAAAAAAAAAGAAAGAAGAAAAAAAACATGTTCAAAACATGTTTCAAATAAATCCAAAACTCAATACCTTCATTTAGACAAACACCTTTATCCTCTCGCTCTGAACTCCAGTAATAAAACAGGGAAAGACATCTTCAAAACACTGACTGTAGCAAAACTTTCCTGTTTGACTACAACAAACATATAACACTTAAATCACCATTGTGCCTCTAAAAGACAGTTCTAGTAGCAGATTGTGGGCCATTTACAGTATAGTAATAAGGCTAGACTGGTCACAGTTTTATATTCTACTCTACACAAAAACATATGCCATTTTACATTGAAAAAAATCTCAGCGGCGGGTGGATTAATCCCCCAAAAAGGAGAGCACTTATTCAGCATAATCGATCTTACTTGCGTGTAATTGAAGAGTTTCTTCTCCAGACAGGAGCCATTTTTCTCTACCGAGCTATCATTTATTCTCATAAAACAAAATATCCAAATTGTGACAAATTATAGTGTGTGTAAAGCAGGACAGCAGGTAGTTTACGTTCTTTATGAACCAAATACTAACGGTTTAATAAATAGACATATTATGGGATGAGGTGTGTATAATGTCTCTGCAAGATTTAACATTTTTAACTCTTCCTCCTCAGTGCAAATGACTCCCCATGACATCACTGTTAAATATGAAGGCTATTTGCTTGACATGTTGAGGTGTTTTGCTGTCAATACCTCCCCCAATAAGTGACCCCATTATAAATGCATGATGACTGACAGACATCCTGCTGACAAAATCCATTAGCGAGCTAATGAGAGCTCTACACTGTGAACGCGGCCGCCACCCCCCCTCCCGCTCCACCTTTGAAAATGGAAAGCTACGCGATGCTATGAAACAGCACATTATGACTTGGTTATTGTCAGAAATGATGTCTGGTGAGAGGTGCTTAAAGAGATGGAGGTAAAATAATGAAAGAAATCTCAACAGGGGACGTGGGACACAAACGGCTGTTACTTTAAATGAGCCTATTCATTTCTTTTATTTGACTCTCTCTTTCACTACAACCTTTCTTTTGTTTCAATTCCTCCCTCTCAACACTCAGTTCTGGTCTCAATAAAAAAAAACAAGGCAACATCCTGACCGCACAGCTTAACCTTGTTTCCACACTGACGCGTGCTTTTGTCTTCAACCATTGACTGGAATGTAATTAAAAATGCAACTTTTTGCGCAGAAATAACTCTGAAAACTAACATCTAAATACGAGCTCTGCCCTTGAGGTGCAAACATTCAGCTGAATTTCACATCCATATCTAACTTGGCTTTGAGTATGGAACATTCTGTATGCAAGGTGAGCTTAGTACACCACACCAAAGAGTGATTATCGGCTCTCTTTGAAGCACTTGATGGCTTAGAGCTCGGTGTAAACAATTATCTCTTCAGCCTACTTTGGATTGCCTGTCGCAACAAATGCCTTTCCCGTCACCTCTACCAGCTTTCTCCTCTGAAGTCCCTCCACATTCCAGCTTACAAAGGAACAGGGAATGGTGCTACAGTCTGAGCCTACCTGCCTTCATATTGTCAGTCGGTTGGGCGACACAGGCCTGTGTCTCGTCAAGATTTCGGATTTTTGTCTTTTCACAGCTCCATAAACTGGAAATAGCTGCTCAAACTGCTCACCTGTCCGGTGATTGTACCTCTGGTAACAGGTCCTCTGTCTGGGTAGATGTCTTGGACAAGAAAAGCTAACCATGTTATTGGACTTAATTTTTGTATGTGTGTGTATAAAACAACATAATTCATGTCCTTTTAAACTATTCAACCCTATTCAGACACGCTGCAAATTGACATCAAACTCTGCATTACTTAAAGGCCTGGTCACACTAGGAAGTGGCACAACAAAGTGAATCTCTTAATTTGCGAGTAAATTGGTGAGATAGCCGGGGAGCTAACTGGTAACACACACAAACTGTATATAAGCCTCTTGGTCTGAAAGTGAAGCCAGTTTGGAAGTAAACCTGCATTCTTTATAACAGCCAGCAGGGGGCGACTCCTCTTGTGGCAAAAAGAATTGTATAGAAGTCCACAACAAAATGACCCAACTACTCATTGGAATAATTACTTGAGTAAACGTTTTCCTAATTAATTTACGGTGTTTATTACTAGTTTCAAGTCTCCTTCAATACAGCATGGTGTTAATTTTGTAAATAAACACCATTTAGAGGAAAATAGACGATAAAGCAGGGTAAGCTTTAGGGTGAGGCTACCTTGTGATTAACATGTTGCTGTATCGGCAGGTGTAGTGTCCTTGAGTTTTCAGTCAGATCCACCTCTTGCTAGTTACATACAGACAGTGGACAAATTCCAAAGTCAAGTCTTCAAAACATTAGTCCACAAACCAATTAATAGCGCCACGGCGGCTACATCCATCACAGTAGTACTACTCAAGTTGCAATAGCTCACTCAGCTTCTCTCTATTGTCATTGTTCAGGGCTGTCATTTTGTTCTCAGTTTTATAAACCATCTAATCCAGTACAGAGATATTGAAACAGTAAATAAAGCCCTTTAGAGCTCTGCCTCTAACAGAACATTAACGTCACGCAGTTTATTCAAAAGACATATTTGCATCATGAAATTCTGTTCTAAAACTGTCTGCATATCATTCCTCTTTTCTGGAGCAGTTTACACTCAAGCAGAGGAGGTTAAATATTGTTACAACACAGCTATTAGGCTCCGATATTTTCCTCCATTTTCGACTCACTAGCTGTGTTTCCACAACATATTTAATGTGCATTTTGAAGTATCACATCAGGAAAAAGTTCATGGAAGTGGCATAATTTGAAAGAACAGTTTATACACTCGCTTGAGGTGGTTTTTGACTTTTTTTAAAAAGGAGCTTTTGTGCTTCATGTGAGATGGAAACACCTTTTCCAAATGTATTTTGATTTAGCAAATATTTAACTTTTACTTTCAAAAAAAAATTTTTTTTTCAAAAGCCAGATTCAACTTTACTGGAGAGTTGTATGGAAATACCACTGCTGTCTAAACGATTTAGTTCTTAGCACAAATCTGTGCACGCAAACAATTATTGCAGATCTACTTTGCTCCAATCACAATGCAATATTTTGCCCTTTTAATCAGTGGGGTGACCAGGCCTTTAAACATTCACTTCACTCTGCAGCCTGTCTGATAATGCCATCATTCTGGAGTCTCAACCCTCTTGTAATCCTCCTCCAGCTATTCTAGCGACTCCACATTGACTCTCCCGCCCCAGCCTCTCCTGTGTTGGATGTATACATTCAGCATGTGTGGTTATACAGTAGGATTGACGCCTGCAGTTACATGAAATTCTTTCATAGCTACACTGTGGCAGGTTGCAGGGGAGTCATCTATGAAAGATGGTAGGTTTGGAGAATGCTGCAGCGATGGGGATCGAAGCCCCTTTAATTTGGAATAGGGACAACACTGTGAACCAGTTCTTAGGACAGGGGGTTTGAGGAGAGGTAGGGGGGGGCTCGACTTGAACTCTACTCTTGAGTCTCCTCTGGGCTTTGATTTGTGGCCTGTGGATCTGCCACAATCTCCTTGGCGATGACCTCCACTGGTTCTTCAGCCTTGGTCACGCTCTCTTCACCTTCGTCTTTCTCTTCGTCTGTCTCTACCCCGTTTTCTATCACAGCATAAGCTTCTGCTACTCCCTCGCTCTCCTTTTCTTTGGTCTCGCTCTGCGTTTCGACAGTTGCAACGGTTTCCGCCACTTCCTTGACCTCTCCGTTTTCTAAAGGCTCTCCATTCTCTTTTGATCCCTCTCCATCCAGTGCCATCTTTTCTTCTCCTTCTTCTTCAGTGCCATTTTCTTTCGTCTCTGCCGCTTCATCTTTCTTTATGACAGTCTCTATGCCGATTTCAATTCCATCATCAATCTTTCCGTCCTCACACCTTGCCTCTCTTTCCTTCAGCGTCTCACTTTCTTTTGCTGCCTCTGCTGCATTCACCCTTTCATCGCCGCTTTTGTCTTCCTCCTTCTCAACCTTTTCTCTTTCATCAAGAATCTTGGGATCTTCTGCGTCCTTCTCTGTTTTTGTTTTTTTCTTCTTCTTGTTCTTCGCCGTGTCTTTGATGCAGTTCTTGCTGGACTTGCTTCGGGGCTTGAAGATTAATTTCTGAAACATTTACATTAGCATGTCAGTGGAATGCATTATAACTCTTTAAATATGCTTTTGGCCACAAAGCAGTACACACAGACTTAATTAAGAATGGATCACAGTGAATCTAATATAGCGCTGGGATAACTAGCTTATTCAAACAAATCTCATTGATGCAGGGAAGGAAATTGAGGCCATTGTGAGCAGAATTATTGGTGGCCTTGAGGCCTTCAATCTGACCAAACAAACAGGCAAAAAATTTAATGCAATATGTCCTCAATTACTTGTACAACTTCTGCAGGGGTTACTGCGGGGAGAGATAAACTGCAAAGAAACAGGCCAGAAAATCTTGTTAACGCTAGCAATTCCCTGAGTCTTAGGGCCTATTAAATTTGTTGTTGTGATGGCAGTTTAAATTCGGGTCACAGAAAGCGTCAACATGGATTCATTCCACCGCAGACAAAGGTTAGCTTTAGAGGTTATCACCACTGTTTGGGGTGGCCAAAAAAGCATTACCAACTCTGGTTCCCCAAACAACACAGTGGTCAGTTGCTAGAGAGCTCCTGATATCTCAAACAGAGAGGAATTGGTTCACATTAGTGCAGCGCTGTGTGTGTTTGTCTACTTAAAGCAAAAACAGCTGTGGAAATGGAGGTTGCAAAAGGTGATGTTGGTCTTGGATATATGGCAAGCAGGTGACAGAATTAGCCAAGAAATACAGAGAGGAATGTGAGGTCATGTACCTTGGACTCCCTCCTCTTTCGGCCTAAGACGGGTCGCTGCAGGAAAACAATCTGTTTGGTGGACAGACTTCCATCACTAAAGGACAAGAGGGCAAAGAGAAAAAGGAAAGAGTTGAGATCATCAGCTGACCATGTTGGAAATTCAACAAAATCTTGAAGTTACTTTTAAAAAAAATCAAAAACATCCTTTTTGGTGCTAATTTAGTTCTAAATGATGAGAATGGCATAAGAAAATACGCTTTCCCCACTTGCTTTTTAATGTTTAAACATTTAGAAATGATGTTACCAGCGTTAGCAGATTTTTCATAATTTATCGTTTGTTTTTGTGCTTGAAAAATGGCTGGAAGATAAATATGAGCAATTCACTCAAGTAAAATGCTGCGATAACACTCACTCTTTTTGACCATCCATCAAGATAGTCAAATGACTGTTGGCCGCTGCTCATGCTTCACACTCTTATCTGACAGTTTAAGGATAAAGGCTCACATCTGTGGACCAACCTCTTTCCTGCTGTCATCTGTCAGTGTCATTTTCCTGCTTCTGTTTGAATCTCGCAGGAAAACATGTAAAGACGAAGCACTTCTTTGTGCAACTTGTGAACATGTTCTGTAGCCCTGAACATATATTTCTTCCATTTTCCTCCATTTCCCCAAATATAATCCTCCATCCCATGCACATGTCAGACCCCTGTGTTCTGAGAAGGATAATCTGCACAAGTACTCGCGCTGACAGATTAATCATGGCAGGAAATGCAGATTCGTTTCTGAGTGGGCCTCCTGTCTCTCGCACTCACTCTTTCGTCTGCTCATCTTTGTCATGCACAGCCTTTTTCTTAGCCCACTGTGCTCTCGCTGAAAAGCTGCCCGCTCAGTTTCAACTCTTATCTCATGTGACAGCCTGATTTGTGACAGTTTTATTGTTTGTCTCTGTGTTATTCCTTCTCTTTCTCTCCTGCTATTATTGGACGTGGCTTAAAGCGAGATATGTTGCCCTGTGCTGCTATCTGACACAAGTTCAATAACACGTGCACACATGTGGACACACACACCAAAGTTGGATGCTTTTTAAAGTTAAGCTGCGCGTTCAACCTTGCACATGAGGAAAGATGGCAGGTTTATGATCGCTGCAGAACCCTAAAATCCTGCTACAAATCTTCCCTTTCTCAACATCAAATGGACTTGAGACTCCTCCAGCAGAAGGCTTACTATCTAAACCATCCAAAGCCCACCACAACCTCTTTTTTTCCATTACCTCCTTCCTTCCACCATTTATCCATAAGCTATTTTCTAGGCTGTCAAGAATGCTGGACGGCTTCCTGCTGAATCAAAGCTGAAAACTAGCCGGAGTTCCCAGCAAAAAGCCCTAGCCCATTAAACTAGAAAGGAGTGGATGGCTTAGAAAATTACAGGCCTTTACTGAACCTACTCTTGGCTGTCAGTGTCAGCCGCACTATTATAACTTGAAGCCATATAGAACAGCAATAGCCTGTGCCCATTTATGTGTGAATGTACCTGTTGGTGGCTTCATCGGTAGGGAAAAAGCCGGCTGCAAAACTCCTGCTGCAAACTGCCACTTGAAATAAAAAGACCTGACAAATGAAATGCTGCACTCACAGTGGAAATCTTCCTTCCACTACACTAACATTGAAACATAACGTGTAAATCACGTCTCAGTCGCCAACAAATTTAGATACCTGCAATAATTAGCAAATTTGTCTGAACCTTCCTGTCTCCTTGTTGTTTATTGTTCCACAGTTAATGCACAGATATTCACATTTACTGTAGTTAATGGCTCCAAAATGTAATTACCATCTACATTAATTGAATGCGGCGAACATGAATGCATGCTCTGACACAACTACATGAATTAATGTTGTGTGGAGAAGCCGCTGAGCACCAGTTAGCATTAATTTCAGACGCTGTTGAGATCACTGACACTTATCCGACCCCTCCAGATGAAGTGCAGCCTGGAAAACAAGAAAAAAAGAAAAAAACACGTGCATTCGCAAATTTCCTACTTAAAAATGGAGGCGTCAACACCACAAAAACAAGTGTAATGACTATTGCTAATCTGAAATAGATCATCAACCATTATTTCGACGCGCAAAATGTTTCAGAGGCAGGGAGAGAAATGAGCTCCGTCTTGTACTGTATCTAGGCCGACTCTGATTAATTAGCCATGTTGTGCTGTTGTGTTGTGGCATTTTGAAAGAGAGGAGAGCGGGGGGAGAGTGTAGAAAAAAACAAAAGGATGAAAATAGAGAGGTAATTAATCAGCTGTGCTGTGAAAGAGCAGCAAACATGGCCAGCTGAGGTGGCAGAGCAAACAATCGGTCAATGCACTGATGGAAACACTGCATGTACACTTCATCAGTGTGACACAACACAGCATAGTATATTTTTAAAGGATAGCTTCACATTTTTTCAGTGCCTGTATGCACACTGAAAGAGTTACTGTTAGTTGAAATCATTCCTGCTGTAGAGATCCCTTCCTAAAGGGATGTTTGTATAAGTGATCCACAGTTCTTGTTCGGCATAAAAATGGTTTTTTAGAGTTTAGTTGGAGCATAAATGAGGCGTCAGCAGTCAGAGTTTGACAAATAGAGACAGGATGAACTAGACTTAAAGTCTTTTTGATATGAAATTTCCTCTTGTGCTTCCTCTGACACAAGCAGAGGGACAGAAAGAGGGAATTTGCTGTTAAACCCAGAGACCTTATAAGGGAGCAACTTAAAAAATTGCCGCTTAAAGAATCTTGAATAGAAATCTAGAGAGAGAATTTTATAACACAGAAGACTGGTTTAATGATACATGTCCCACCCCTCAACCCAAAAGCCAGTCATCTGCTTTGCTACAGTCGAACCAGAAAAGATCATTTCAATCGTGTTGGTCTGCTGATGCAAGTGCAGTGTTAGTACAATTTCTTACCTGTGAGGAAAAACACTTTTTAAACCTTGGTCTGCCCCAAAATAAACATTTTTAAAATCAGATTTGATTGGTGATTCTACACATGCAGTTTTTATGTCTCGGTGACCTAGATAGGAGCCTGGTCTCATTAGCCCGAAATAACTGCCCGGAGGTGTTGCAAAGATAGTGGCTGAATGGCGATATTTGCCTATAAAAGACCTAAATTATACCTGTGGATGTATTAGAAACAACTGGAATCAAAGATGGCGCTCAAATACTTGAATTAAAATTGCTAGCCTGGCACGTGAGCCAAAAAAGTTTCATAATTTCTGGGTTCCTTCCATACTTTATTCTTATTTCTCCCACTGGCCCTGGACACTGTTTACCACTCAGCCTAAAGACTTTACATTGTGATGACATAAAAATAAAACTCACTTTTCTAGGCTCTGCAGAGGTTTTACAAATGTGAAGCCTCCATGAATCAAATATTCATGATAAACATACTGAAACTGACAATGTCTACATTTGGAGTTGCTGTGTCAACAGTTTTCCAGATGTTGCTTTTATCATTCAATTTGGATGTTATCATATGATTCAATAGGTATTATCAGTGCAAAACATTTGCATACATATGGGCAGGCAGTGACCTCCACCTTCTAGTAGGCTCAGTAGGCCGTTATCACCCATTTACTGATGCTGTAGCTGCAATTTAGCACTCAGAAAGAGGAGCAATTGTCCACAATTGGTGGTTGGTCAGTTGACTTTAAAGGTCCTTCAAAATCCTTTTTTATTGTGTTTTGTGGTTGTTTTACACTTGGGTGTATAAAGCAAAAGCTTTTAAGATATGAAGACATTTACTTCTGCTGTTCGAGTCCCATCTCTGACCATAATTACAGTTTTATTTTTTGACTTAAGTCTTGTTTTGACTTTCGCTCGGTGTTGGCTAAGTTTAGGCACCACAATTACTTGCTTAATTGTAGAAAAGGATTATGGTTGTGGTTAAAATACACCCTGTCACCAAGTTTAATTTTGTCCAGAGCATGTGAAATCCTAGTTTCTGCTTATCGCTGATCAGAATGGATGAAAATGCACCTACTGAACCTAGAAGCTTAGAGGGTGGATGGCGTACCTACTGGCCTAAATGTATCGGAATGATATGCGCTGATAATGGTGATTTAATGGGCTGATAACATCCATATTGGTTGCTTTTGTTTTGTTTGAGAGCTCTGTAGCAACAGCAGGTATATATAACTATAGACTGTCTATAAAAAATTGACGTATCCTTAAGTCCGCTAATGCTGAAGTGCCCTAAACCTGCATTCTTTCTAACAGCCAGCAGGGGGCGACACCTCTGGTTGCAAAAAGAAGTCTGATTGTATAGAAGTCCATGAGAAAATGACCCTACTTCTTATAGGATTTATTGTCTCTAAACATTTTCCTATTAAATTTATGTTCTTAATTGTTAGTTTCAAGTATTTTTCAATACAGCACGATTTTGTAAATTCTGGTCCCATTTAGAGGAAAACAGACAATAAAGCAGGGTATATTTTGAGGTGGGGCGACCTTGTTAGTATGGATGTACATAGTGTCCTCAAGTTCTCAGTCAGATTAACCCCTCATTTGTTACATCCAGGTTCAAAAAACAGGATGGCGACAGACAAAATGATAAACTCATGATAAACCTATGGATGATAATAAGATAGTAAGATAATCTTTATTTGTCACATAAACAATTATACACAGTACAATGTGCAGTGAAATGTGCATCCAGTTTCAATAGAAATTCGAATGAAAGTACCGTAATGACACCATATTGGCTGTAAAGCGCAACGCCTCAGCTTTCAGAAACCATTGGATTTTTTCTGATAGCACAAACGGTGACATAATTACGGTATTCCAAAGTGTGCTTGCCCAAACGTGTCGCCACACTAGGACTTAAAGGGTTAATAATAAACAGTGTTGGCAAGCTAACCTCCTGTTACCCCTGAGAAGAAAGACTTTTTCTTCATTACTGGTTATAAACGCAGTAAAGGACAGAAAATAAGTATCGAGAAGAAATGCGGGACCTATAAGGGCTTATCTTTCAGGTTTCATTCAAGTTAAGAATAGATTTTAAAAAAAATCTGAGATACCATTTTGTACATCATCATTTTATACATGACATAAAATGTTTTTACACAGGACTTTTTTTTTTCTTTTTTTTTTTCCAAGAATACACATGTATGTTTCTGCCTGGATTTGAAGATGGTTTCAGTTGCTATAGCAACAGCTGACACTGACAAGCATCTTTTATCTACTCTTGAAATGCCCTTGTCAGAGCATTGTCTGCAGGTGTATTAGGTCTTCTTTTATTTGTTGAGTCATGCTTTAGTAGGATTTGATTATTGTGTGGGTGTGAGTATTGTTTGTTACTAACCAAGCTAGTTATTAACTGTCTCAGGCTAATGTGTTGATTATACCAGATTATAGCATCATGGTTTTTGTGTAAACAGAGTCAAAGTGAAACCAGAAGAAACGAAACCTCATTCAAAATCCCATGCACGTTTGCTGAAAACCCCATACAAAACCCAGCTTTGGAACAAAGCCACAGTTGCATGACTCACTTCATGTATGTGGATAAGGATGGTAGTTTATTTTTGTTTTCAGCAGCCTTTGTGTGTTTACTGGATTAATTACTGTGTTGCACTTCAGAGGCTTTATGATGATCTTGCACTGGTGATCCTTCATTTCTGTTAAGCTTTAGAAGCAATGTATTTATGTTGTTTTTATCTACATAATAAAATTTTACAGCTAGTCTATATATTAGTGACTTCTATAATATCTCGTATAATATTTTTCACAGTACTGTTCTCACAGCTGCACAGCTGCTTCAAGTTTAAACTTCAAAGCCCAACCTTTTCTGCTCACTGCATGACACTATATATAGCATTTAACCATATATATTTCATATAAATTATATTTATAGTCATCTGTTATCAGTGTGAAAAGACATCTGACTGCGTTGGGAGCTAAAGCAGCTCTAATAGATTCTGAAGCCCTTTGACTATTTTATATGTGTATTGTTTTTGTTCTGTTTCATGTTTGATACTAGTGAGAAATATTTACTCAGTACAATAAATCATCACCATGGTGAGGAACAAATTGTTTTCAAATCAAACTCTTCAGCGTATCTGAGAACATGCGAGACCTTTGACCAAAAGCGGATGTACAGTCATATAGCAGCCATGAGTGATGAGTCAGCACAGGCTTAGGCGAGGAACCGTTACATTTCTGTGAAGAGATTTTCCACCAACAGTCAGAGCTGCTGCTTTTAAAACGCACACAGGCGCAGCTGCTGCCCTGCTCAAAGCTCAGTAGAAATTGGCAGAGATTTAGGTCAATTTCTGTCAAAAGCTGACATATTTCTTTGAACAATAACTTGTGCGTATTGTATTTTATACCATGTTCCAGTTTTCACAGGAATACTGAAGTATATAACTTTGGATTTTAAATTGTGTGATAACTTTTTACCCAAGGCCCCAGTTTTCAGATTCACTTTTCTTGTAGCTCTTTCTAAGAATTTATTCCCCACAACTTAATTATGTCAGAAGAGATATGCGGTACTTTGTATTTCTGCTATACTTTGCAGATTATTCATGTTCATATAAACTTTATGATTAGCTTCACCTTGATCAGCTACAAGATTAAAATATTGAATTACTTATTGAAGTTTGGGGGATGCATTATATATTATGAGCATCAAACACTTATTTTCCTGCATTCTAGTGATTTTTTATGCACCAGTTTATTCATTTCCTGCATTAATTTATGGTGGAAATGTCTTTTTGTATGTAAAAGGAAAACACAGAATACAGGAACCAGGTGACAATTCAGAATATAATAGCAAGATTTCTACTCATGTTTAAAACTTTCTCCATATTCAGGACATATCACACATACGCTGAAGAAAAAGGATCTGCCCCTTCTTTCATGTTTTTTTGGGGTGGACAAATGCACTTGTTCTCGATATTGAGGTGGGCATATTCCCTGTGTCCTCTCAGAAATCAGCTTTCATGGAAGTAAATCTGTAACTCAAAAAAAAAAAC